>JANSTR010169488.1:0-26284 GCA_025434805.1 Antipathozoanthus remengesaui | reverse complement strand
AGAATTCTAAAAATATATTTAGAACTGAAACAGGCACATCACTGTACATGTATTAGAGTTAATTGCGAAATAAATACCGAGAATGAATTGAGCGAAACATGGGGATACATTTTTAAAACATGTATAACATTGTATCAGTATAAATATATGCGATTAAAACTGAACATTCATAACAAATTATGAAGTGTTCTTAAGACACATGTGTCACCTCAACACTCGACAAAACTTTGATTAAAAAAATACTAAGTATCAGTTCTCACGTACTGAGCATGCGTAGCATTGTCTGAAACTTCACATACAATCAGACAAAAGTAGTTGGAACACCCCGCACCCCAATTCAATGTTGAGGCGGTTTGGGCATGACACCCGTTCGCGACAACTTCAATATTGGAAAGGGGAGCGGGGGACTCTTGGTGTTCCAACACTTTTGTCCATGACTGCAGCAGTCTTCGTTTTGGGGGCGTTTAAATCGAACATTGCTCGATTCGCGGCCATATCAAATGCGCGCTAGAGGAAAGGCTGGAGGGAGAGAACAAAATAAAGCGAGGGGCATAAAGAAATTCTCTTTTCCTCCCCCCTTTTTCGTTTCTCTTCTAC
Organism: Antipathozoanthus remengesaui; assembly: GCA_025434805.1. Taxonomy (NCBI): domain Eukaryota; kingdom Metazoa; phylum Cnidaria; class Anthozoa; order Zoantharia; family Parazoanthidae; genus Antipathozoanthus; species Antipathozoanthus remengesaui. The sequence continues at coordinate 25,687 of JANSTR010169488.1, read as the reverse complement.
CTAGGCTTTCGTCAGACACTTGTCCAATTTGAGCGATTCTCGATTTTCCTTGATTTAGTCGCCACTGCAAGACTACCAGCTGATAGGTTTGAAAAGGGCAGAGTTTTTAAACTGATCGTTACGATAATCCCGACGTGCCGCAACTGGAGGAGGCATTAACCCATTGAATAACTACCCAAAATGTGATTTGAAATCATTTATTTCCCTATAATGCATGCCCAGCAATTGAAAATAGTCACAAGTAATTCAAGTTGAGCCTGTTCAGTTCGATTTATTTTCACACGAAAATTTCTGTATTTACAACTGTAAAAGAAGCGAGTATTGTTCTTCAATTTACATATTTATATCATTATATTTTTTTGCAGTCGGGAACGGAAATTTAATTACAAAAATATTTAAGGAATGATCTCCATTAAATGTGCCCTGGGCTCCAAAGGAATGCCTTCCTCTAGCCTCGTTCCAAGTCAGCTGCTCGAGCTCGGAAACGAAGCTGGTCTGCGGTGTGATATTTTAGGATAACTACAACTGCGCATGCGTAACATGACGCAAGCAAAAATGACAAAAACGGTGGAAAAATTTACAGAATGGTATGTTAAGATTTTTACAGCGAAACTGTCGAAGAAGAAAACAAGCTAAGAAAGACTGAGTTCAAACTCGTTTCTTCCGAATGTCCACACCCCAGTATGTTTCAGGAAGACAAACCCCAGTTGACCCGGTTACATCAATTCATTACAGTCAAACTAGGTCTAGAATCGACGTCTCGTTTTGTTGCTTATATTTTGAAATCATTACTCGTCTGAACTTCGAAAATTTAAATCGATTAGCGAACTTCTCGTAGCAGTCCCCGATTGGCTTGAATTTGAATAGCTAAATTTGATTGGATAACCTTCACGTGGCTGGACACACAATGTTCCACAAATCGCCGCTCAACGGGCTTTATTCAAGCTATTTCAGCGAGTTTCAAGGCCCATTTACACTAGCAATTTTTCATGCAATTTTGGTTGCGATTCCCATTGCAATTTTTCTTAAACTCGCCTTGTAACTTAAAATAACATCTTTAAACTATCTGCCTTTGTCAGAAAGAACATTATTACTAAAATGTCTCGAACTTTCCAAAACTTGATGTAACTTGGCTGAGACATATTTGCAATGGAAATTGCGACAAAAGTTGCATCAAAAATTGCCAGTGTAAACGGGCCTTAAAGTCAACAAAACATAACTTGTGCAATGATTTCCTGGGCATTCCGTGTGCAGAAACGCGAAGTTATTGTTCAGTAATCCACATGCTTAGCTATTCAAATCGAGGACTACTTCGAGAAGTCCGTTAATTGATTTATATTTGCGAAGTTTCAACGAGTGATGAATTCAAAATTTGAACAACAAAGCAAGAGGTTGAAAGCTTGGCCTGGTTTGACTGCAATTGCCACACATATTATATATTAGTATTTTTCGAATTGCGATAAACAAAACCAATGAAAATTGCAAAGAGTGTGCATGATTTGAGAATAGTATTACGAAGCTTACTAAAGTCGAGTGAGAACCGTAATAGAAGAATAAAATTTCTACACCTAAATTGTGAACACCAAAACGCAGTCACAGAGTGACTACAGTTTGCCCACTTATTAATACATTTATTGCAGGGGGCTCAAACAGCATTCGTCACACTAAAACCAATTTTAAAACCACCCACGACAATGTATTTCTGTTTGACAAAACCTTTTCAACGCATTTACTCAGCTTTACTCAGCTAGATTTGCTTCATATCTTAAAGGACGAAAGAACTGTTCTATCTTCCCTAATGTTGTTTTTCTTGGATTGTACACGCCATGATTCCACTTGTACCAACATGGAAAACATGACACCAGTTTTCGACAGCACTGCATGGCCCCCAATAGTGTTACATGCACATAAGGTCAGTTCTCACTGGTGAAGTACGCACAAGCACGAGGAATTTTCAAGGAAATGACAAACGAATGCTAAATGTAGATATAACAAGCCCGCACCGGTTTTCTTTTAGATGTCTGTGCTGGCAATTATTTCACCAAAGCAAAGAAGGCATCAGTTATTGCTAGCGCAGTATGATTGTTAACAAATATGATTCCAATAAACGATAGCGGGCAGCCAGTCCCTCGTGTGCTCTTGGGTGTCAGAGGCTACCTTTCGCAACTCTATCCGAATCTCTCCTCTGGCCTACCATTGACGTCTATGCTTACATACGCAATCTGCATGAGAAATCATCAGTGACTGAGGAAAGATTTCTCATCAGGTGTCGTGTAGCTGTGTTTGGCAGCAAACACATTCAGGTATCTCGGACGATTCGTTTGGCAGCAAACCCCTGGCATTCAGGTATCTCAGATGCTTCGTTTGACAGCTAAGGCCTGGCATTCAAGGTATCTCAGATGCTTCGTTTGACAGCTAAGGCCTGGCATTCAAGGTATCTCAGATGCTTCATTTCTATCACAGCCATATACCCCTACTGGTGTTCGTCCAACTTTGCACTATGAGATGCCTTTGAGCAGGGACGCCTCCAAGGTGATGTTGAACTCAACCAAGGCCCCAAGAACATCTACCAGGAACTGCATGAGGGCCTGGTCACGGAAGAACGAGGCGTTGTCGTACATGTTGGTCGTTGCGGGACATGTGGAGATGAGCTGTAGCCAGTCGTGCAAAAGATGGTCCCTGGATACAAAGAAAATACAGGTTACTCATTTTAAAACAACAGAGGGAAGGGGATGGAAAGAAGAGAGAGCAAAGATCTTGAATTTACCGGAGTATAGCTGGACTTAAAGACTGCAGGATATTATTAGTAATGCCTTGTATTTTGTTTAATTAGTGACAATAATGAACTATAACTTTCTTGTCTTCTGTTGAAATTGTGTTACATTCGTTACCAACGTTAATAGGAAATAGGATGGAAGTGGATTCTGACAAGCGACAGGAAAAATGTCTCATATTTTAACGATCCACGAGAATACCCTGAACTACAGCATCCTTGTCCAATGCTATTTAATACACTTCTCTTTGTCAACTTACCTAGCGCCTAAGCAAACAAACGACTGGAACTGCGGGTAAAACGTACAAGACAGTTACACAAATGACAAGTTTTTTTTATCAACGTCTGCCAAACAAAAATATTCAAACGTAATTTGAAAATCATTACCCATAAAGACAAGATTCTACGCGAAGGGAAATGGTGAGGAGGGTGGCCTGATCGGGCGTGTTTCCTCGAACCTGTTCTCGCAAGACTTACCAACGCAAAAACTTGGCATTTTTTACAAATAATGGGGGACAGATCTGGTGAGTATTTACTCTCAAACCATCGTCAATCCCTTTTGTGCACTGGTTATCATCTATCTGTATTATTTACCATCACTGTCTCGTGTTGTATTAACAATGATTTAATAACACATAGACAAGTAAAAACTAATTTACATAGTGGAGGTGGCTACACAAATACTTTAGCACGGATAGAATCCGCTTGCACGTTCAAACTCGGTGATAACGACCACGCGTGTGCTGTCCCTCAGGACCTCCTTAGCTGTTTCAAAGTTCTCAAGAAATGCATGAACAAATTCGATTGTCTTGTCAACGTTCGAGATGCTTTGCATCAAACAATTAACACCGAGTTTGAATATCTAAAGTATTTGTGTAGCCACCTCCGCTATGTAAATTAGTTATAACTCTTGAACTCACATCTGTTAATTTTATTCTCATCTGTACCCTTGATAATGGTGTCATGAGGTCGCCGAAACGTCGCGAGATTATATCGTTTGTTTTTACTTGTTTGTGTATTACTAAATCATTGTTAATACTTTTACTTTTAGAATGAGTTTAAATTGGATCAGTGGTAGTACCAAATAGCTCGTTGCTGTGAAAACTTTGTAATTTTATTGGCCATTTTGGCACTCACATAAAACATTCTATAAATTATTCCGATGGCATTGCAGTGTATGCAGCCTTGCTCCAAAATTTAAACCAGTAAACAAGCTGTGTATGTCTTCGGTATCTATACGCTCCGAAACATATTCTGGTTAAAAATCTTTTTTTTGGTAACGTCAGTGCAAACCAAGAAAATAAATGTCACTTTATTAATATTCCCAAGAATGGACTCGTCACATCGCCTTTGCCCCGTCACAGTTGAGGCACAGACCAGTCGGTGATAAGTTGACCAATATCAGTTCTTCCAACATTTAAGCATGTATGGAGTGGACGTTCAGGTGACTTATGCGTGGGATTGATTTATTTGCCCGAGTTTTAAGGGAAATGCCCTGCAAGTTGTAATAAGAATGCTCTGGACAATTTATTTCTTGGACGGGTTCATGTTTTCTTGAGTTTGTCTTTATAGGACGTGACAAAACTGATCATTCAAACTCGTTGTCGTTTTGCTTTAAATGATTTGGCCGTAATAAACAGGATATATTAAATGATACCCGACCTTGTGTTCGAATGAGTCAACAAAAATATCGATATGCATACCAGACTTTTGGAGAGTGGGTTAAATTTAGTTCAGGGCTGGGCAAATTTTAAATTTTATTCAAATACTCTCTCTCTGGACAATACTATTAACGTATAGGAACTTTCTAGATATTGACAGTTACATAGGGTCCAATCGAACAATAGAAACTAGTCCATAAGCAAGCGGACTCAATTTTGGATTGGCTAATAACATGTTAACACAAATTCTAGCCTTCAAAACCATGAGCAGTCGACGCAGCAAAACTCTCCTTGCTGCAACGGCACATGCCGAAAGGGCGGGAACTGGTCAAGCGCAGACATATTTCCCGCCATTTCGTAAGGCTGGCTGTTGAATCGTTTCCGACAAGCACAACTCCTTAATAACAGATTAAACTCTTATGTGCTCCAGTGATTTTAAAGTAGAACATACTTTGATTTTGCCTGGAGACTGACTAAATATAGAATGAAGATGTGTGATTAGATCAAACAGCCAACACTTGATAAGACTACGTTATATAAACTACGAAATACAGCATTTACTAAATTCGTCAGCGGACAATAGGAGAATAGCCAATGAAATACATGGCCAGGAAGCAAGTACTCAGTGACTTTAGCAAATTTTGGCCGGGACTATCTATCTGGAATGTCAAGGTTTAACACGATGAACCGTGTAGCAGCACAATTCAAACAAACACTTAAGAAATGAATTAGATCAGTCGATATCGAGTTTGCGTAGCTCTTTATTCACATTCATATCTGGCTGAGGATATTTTGCAGAGCGTCTGTAGAGAGACCTATGAGGTATAACCAACCACAACTTAAAACGTCGTAGTCTTCAGTATAAAGAGATGTCAAAGTTGTAGTAAATAAAACAATTGAGGCTAAAGTCAATCCCTGAGTTGATGCAAGGAGATGCCACCACAGTTCTAACTAATCTGACGGTTTGACCAGGTCTTCCCCTTGTGTGTTAGCAGCACTAGGGAATGAATTGAAACTACAAACGCGAAATTTTGATGAGCAAACACAAGCACGTTTTATAAATTCAAATTGATGTGTAGGAGGAAGTATGTTATTGAGTGATTGGCCTAGCCTTGTGTGAAGGATGTGGTAGCCGGTAGGCAGTACGATGAAAACATTGTCGGGAGAAGCTTGTTCTCTCAAAGAGCTTTCGTTCAATTGCTGACTCCATTGTAGGTATAGTGTCTTTGGACATTGACTTGTCAATTGCTGCCGCTTGTGAGAATATTATTCTCTGACATAGTTGCTTGCATGATATGAAAACTCGGAGCAGTCGTGCGTTAATTTCGAAAAACACTTCAACGTGGCACAGAACGTCAAAAGAGCACTTCACAATATTTGCTTTTTAATTCCTCCAGTTGTCTGGGGTCACGAAACAACCAAAGAATTAAGATTTATTGAGCTATAGATGCATTATCATTCAGGAAATATCTTGTCAACTTTTGCCGCCATAAATAAATGGAAAGGGTATGTTCGCCGAGCATGTGAAAAATGGCGGGAAAACTAACACGTGTCGCCACACATTCCCGCCAAAAGTTGTTGAATCATTCCCAAGATCAAGTGCACGTGCTCAGACGCTTTCTGGTTGGTGATATTAACACTTGTTATCCTTTTAATCTCTTAATCTCTTAAAGTTATTGGAGTTTAGATAATTTTCAGTAGCACTTGTTTCCTCATTTGCAATGATGGCGAGAAAATTTATAAACCAAATAATGATTCGACATACAGAGGATATAGGCTATATTTTGGAGTCAGTTTTGAATGTTACATTTGCGATTGATATTGTTGATAAGTCAATGAGCACAAACATTTCACATCCTAAACGAGCTTTGGTACTTAACACTCATATTGCATTTGCTACTAATAAAATGCTTGGCATGCAGAGCCACTGGAGTTTCTATAATTAACTGCTTAAGCGTACCATTTTAGTTCTACTTTGACCGTTTTCAGGTGAGGAAGTAGTTCATTTGCGTCTGACTTTGTTGTTTCTTTCTCGTTGGTTAGGTACTGCAGTAGGGGAAAAAGCTATGTGCATGTGTGTTTAAATAACCCTCAATTACATTTAACAATGATTTTATTTTGCAATTTAACGAAGTCAAGTGCTCTCTTGTCATTCAGACACTTCAACGGGCGAGGCTATCAACTGCGTCAATAATACTTCAGATCAATTTGTGAACCGGAGAAGAAAGACGTTCTCGAACCTGATGTAGGCTTCTAGGTCTTTCAAGCAACTCTAACTTTGATTGAATTAAGCAAGACTTTGGTTCTATAGAAAAGCACTAGACACCAGTTCAGTAGCATGTTACTGATCCAGTTCAGAAATTGTTACATACTCCGCTCCATTCATTTTGAAATAAAAGAACAACTCTTCGAAGTTAGGTGTAGAATTGAATACACACTGTTTAGAAATACTCTTCAGAAAACAATATCTTTCACTCTTAAATCAACTAGGTTCAAAATCTTCAATGAAGTTTTGTTGATGGTCATTTCTCTGGAGACAATTGCTTATTCTGGAGACAATTGTTTATTATCAATAGTTTCTAATATCTGTAATGTTGGCAAACTGATGCGCATGACTTCGTTCTATTAGTAGATTCACCACCTGTACTGCTCGATGTTAAACCGGGCAGTCCTGAGTACCCGAGGGGGTGGGTGAGAGAAGGCGCTATAACCGGTGTGAAGTGCACTCACACACTACGGAGAATATCGAGATGGTAGTTTTCGATATACTGATCTTTATCATTTTAAAAACCTGCCGGAATACTAATGACAGTACAACAGGACATTCAGTAGTTAATCAGCTGTTAATCCGGCTGTCCTTAATCATATTGCAAAACTGACGCAGCTGAAATACTCGTGCACAAATAAATGCTTGGCCTTTGTCAACGTCGGTGAGGAAATCAGTCTGTGACATTCAGAGATATCGCATTTCAGTTCTCTCTTGCTGGCTTGCTGGACCGACTGCTTTTCATTGGCTATCTAGACGACTTCGGTCGAAGTTGCAGATGGTCAGATAACATCATATTTCATTAAAGAGAGTATCGAACGGTTTCTGATCTAAGTTGCTTATCAAAATTGCTTTAGCTTATGGAAAATGGACCAAGTGGGGTAGGATTAGTTCCTTCCAGAATCCCAAGGACAGGGATCAATCACCCCCTCCCTCCCCTCCCCTCCCCTCGCCCTCATTAGAAATTTGGGAAGCAGTTTCTTTAAAACACATGCAGGACAACTTCTCTATTTATTTCGTGCGGATGTTTTTTGTGAAATAGAAAACTTTAATATCAATCAAATAAGATTTTCTGTATTTTATTTATTTACTTCATATCTACAAAATATTTTACAAGTTCCAACTTTATTTTGAGGTCGCCATAACTAACGACTGAAGCAGGTGATTGATCAACTTCTGTTCTGCACTTAGTGCAAAACGTTATGGTTTTTATCTTTCATTGCTTTATGTTCACGCTGAAGCAAATACATAAATGTAACAAGAAAATTTAGCAACTCGTTGGAGACAAACCCAACACAAACAAGACTAGTGAGAGTAATTCCTTCACAAACAAGACTAATTTGCGAATGGCTACCTCATGCTGTATTGTTAGCTTTAGTCAGCACAATTAACAAACACTGACAAAGTTATATCACCATAATTTCCGACACAGCTGTGCTTCTCAAGGCATGTGTAATTTGTAGGAAAAAAATAACTAGACAATCCACCATTCCAAAAAAGATGGGGGCTGTATACATTTGGCCACAATGCCTTGCAAACCTAACTCAGAATAGCTGAACGTGGAAGACCATCGTTTGGAAAACGTGTCTATGCACTAACCACATTGTGTATGTTAGGTTTGAAGTTTTTATATTCTTTCTGTGTGTTTCTGTGAGTTTTTTTTGTGTTTTTCGCGAGTACGGTGGTATGGGTAAATGTACAAGTCACCATCTTTTTGCTACGGTCAATTTTTTTGCGACAGGCATAACCTGGTTTTTAATTTGTATTTATATATCACAATGTTGTGTTTAATTCTTAGTTGAGGATACTTTCAACCTTTCATGTGGTAGTCCTTTATGTATATCGTTAATACAATTACATAAATACGGTAAAATGTGAATTTTTACTTTACAAGAACCTTTACTCAAAATCTACAAGGTTCGTTGTACCATACCCGTTTACCAATTTGACGGTGAATCCTACGTGCTGATGTTGCGAAAAGTGTCAAATGTCATTGAGTTATAACTCACAAAAGCAGCCATATTATTTACAATGATATAATTGACATCAGCCTTCAATCGAGTATGAGCAGTGTCTTTTGCGTTTATCACGCGTAATAACATAATCACTTGTTCTCGATACAATCTCCTGGAATTCTCTGATGTCTGCTTAGCTGGGAGGCCTGTGAAAAGGTCTTGTCACACTTGTCACATTGGAATGGCTTTTCGCCCGTGTGGGTGCGAATGTGGTTGTTGAGCGTCGTGGAGCCAGAAAACGAGCGCGAACAGTAGCCACATTTAAATGGCTTCTCTCCCATATGAGTGACAACATGCGTGCGCAGCTCGTTCGGTGAACAAAACGACTCTGGACAGTGTCCGCACTGGTACGGTTTGCGAGGGGTACGAGGGCACACGTGAATTTGCAGCATGGCTCGCTGAGCAAACGTTTTGCCGCACTGGCCACATTTCCACATGCAGCTAACTTCTGAAGCTTCTGGTGACCGTGGGGGGACGGGTGAGGGGGATTTCTCCTCATCTGAACTGGGTGTGTAGCTTGAGCCCGATTCGCTGGTTTTTCTCATAAGCGGCGAATGACAATCACTCGTGGAGTGCTGTCTTGGTGGGGACTGATGAACTGCATGGGGTGTTGGGATGGCGCCATTCTTTGCTACAATGCCTTGCGGATGCAGTTGGTGTGGTTGCATTCCGTTACAAATCATTACCGACTCCACTACGGGAACCATCCGCGGTTGGTCTCCGGTCATCTCGACCGAACCTGGTCCATACGAATATGAGCGCTTCATACCAGCTGAGTGGGTGGGTGAGAGAGGAGTGTTAATGGGTAGTGGGTGTCCATTCTTCTGTGGGCTGGGTGTCGGGATGTCACGAGGGGCAATTACAACCATTGTATCGTTACTTGGTTTAGATCCTGAATAGAAAATGGAAATTCGAATAATTAATAATCAATTAATGATCAATTAATAATTGGTGCCCTGGCCGAACCTACGGCGCTGTTTAAAAGGTGTATTGTGCGAGAGAAACAGTAAATCAGAGAATGAGTGCCGAGTGTGAACAACTCGGTGATCTGTGTTCCCTTAAACTCAGTATTAAATATTTAGAACTCATTTTTTCAGGCTATTCTTACAAACCACACTTTCAGTGGTACTCTCAGATAAATGAAAGACCTAAAGAACGTCTTTAGCTTTACTGTATGTTTCATTGGTTCGTTAGTCTCCGACTCGGAACAACAAACACTCTGTGTAATCGATAATAAAAAAAGCGGCTTTCTCCTTCACGATATCTTGTTTTAGATTGCAAGAATTCCTCGAAATAATCGATCACATTGTTGAGACTTGTACTAATTGAAGTACAGTTGCTCAAATTCACCTCAGCTAGTTTACGCATCCAGTGAGCTTTTTCATCATCGATACCCAGTGATTGGATTTCGTTACGTTTCACCATCAATACAGACTGAAATGTGAACGCATTTTGGACCAGATCTTTCGGATACATATGTCTTAAGAAGCGTTAGCAAGTATGAAAAGGTAAAAGGAAGCTTGTTTGAAATTTATCGAACAGCTTTTGCTGCATTTCCGCCTTCTTTTTTGCCTTTCTTTCCTCTTCCATTCTTCTACTACGCTATATCTCTTGCCCACGATGTTCAAACTCATACTCCATACGGGGTATCTAACTCGTGCTCAGTAGTGCATGACCAACTCACCGTTAGGCATGAAGCTCGACATGTCAAACATGGATTCCGGCATACCCAGGTAGTGGGGGTACTTATCATCATACCACACCAGTAGCTCTTTGCCAACCGGGATCTCTCTAAAAGCGCGGTAGTAAATGTTTCCCAGATACTGAAAGGCGAACAGGTTCTGCTCTTCTTTGTTGCGGGCACAGCGGATAAATCTCATCCAGCTTGAGGTGTTTTCATCACGACCGTCTATGTAACTTGCCAGAACGCCATCCTTGTAAATCTAGGAAGGATAAAAGTATTCAATATTAATTACGGAAGATTCTCATTGACTTACTATATCGAAATTGAGGCAGTGGAGAAAACTTTGAATTACGACAGAAATTTATGCATGCGTATAATTGTCAAATATAAAGTGACTGGCTTAAAGTTTAATTAAAGTCAGTCACTGGAGAATGCTCTGTTGTAGTATTCGTTTGCGGATTGGTCAGCATCCTTCATTTATTGATGAATGAATGAACCTTTATTTAATCAGGGTGGCCCCTTCAGTTTACAAGAAAAACTGCTATCAATGGGGCCCTAAATCTACCTAAAATATTACAAATATAAGATAAAATATTAGTAGTCTGCAGTTCGACCAATTTGTTCAGCGCAAGTGAAAGAGGCGGGTTCGTTTTCCCAAGCTACGGGGGTGTTCTCAATAGACTATTCTATTCTATTGATTTCCAATCAGAGACCTGAGAGTTTATTGAATTGTGGGTCACAACGTACTTACACAGATCTTAGACACATATGTTAACTGTTATCTTGCTCAGCAAACTGGACAAGCAAGAATACGTTTCGTAAATAACTGCGCGTTTTAACATAAGACAACAACGAGCAAAGAGAGAAATATATGAGTTTGATTGAAACTGAGCATGCATCGCCAAGAGGAAAATAGAATAGTATGTGAAATACACGCACGAACGCACCTTATACGCACTCACAATCAGGCAAACCGTCACAAGAACACGCGGACACTGCGACATTCCGAGTGACATTCACACAGACGCGGTATAAGTGCACGGATACGTATACAGAAACAGATGCATACTCCTTAATTTATTTCCAGCAGCGAGAAAAAGAGCCCGCGATCGAAGTAGTATTTGCAACATGACTGGAAGCATACCTCCCACATGTAAGAAGTGTCTTGCCCGGGGACAATCTCTTCGGCTTTGAGTCGTCTTCCCTCATAAGGCCCGATCCAGGTCCCCATGGGAATGGCTCTCTTCGTGCAAACTCCATATCCAGCTCCCGGTATACTTGAACGGCACAGCTCCACTTCATCAGGGAATGATTTTACAGCATTTGTGACTTTTTGTTTCTCCACAGTGTCTGGTCTCTTGAGGGAGTGTTTTGGCCCATGAATCGGGCACTCGGTGTCACAGTCTTCGCGGCAAATTTCACACCCTGTGCAATAAAGCGAAACAAGGGTCAGAGATCAGTCCGTCTGACTCTGAATAAAACAATCGTTATAGCGGCGAAACGAGAAAAATTGGAAAATTTTGGTTGAATAGAGTTAAGTTTCTGAGACCGATAAATAAATCATAAGAGATATTATTGCAGCAAACCAATGAATCAGTTGCAAAGTATACAAAGTCTTTGTTGTCAAGCTGACTCTAATGCCTCAAATGAAATGGAGGACTTAGTCATTAAAACTGTGATGATTCAACGTAAAGAAGGTGTTGTTTAGCTGAGCATTTTGACTGTATTTTTATCATTTCCTCTTAACGTCCACTGAAAACGTCCAATGGACGTTAAGCGGTCGAAAATCAATTTTATGACGCCCCCTAATGAACTCCATTTTTGTCCTGTTATCATGTCCTTATATTTTTACGCGATTAGCCAATTTTAAAATACCGTAATAATTGTTATTTGTAACTTTGTATTTGGGCCTCTGAAAATCACCTCGGTAAGTGATCTCCCCGAATGCATATTATTAAAAGTAAATAAATAATTACTTTAGTTATTCAGTTTCTCACAACCAAACAAACTTTATGTGAATAGTGTGAGGAGAAGATACACTTAGTGCTGATAAACTGGCTGGGGCTGAAGGATTGAAAAAATGAATCAAAATATAGATCTTGACGTCACAAATATACAAGCTCTATAAAGTTATCGTGCTTTCAGTGCACCGAAGCAGGTAAAATTCCGTGAAGAGTACAAAATGCGAAAGATATAAACTGATAAGACACGAAACTGATCGTGACAGAGAAATGTCAGTTTCTCATGATATAAAACAAAACTGAAACGAGCTAAATTTCATTTCACACTCTCTAAAATTAAAGAGATATATAAAAATGAAAAGCTTTAAATATGAAACTTGATAGGTTTTTCATTACGTGTAAACAAACTTACAAATCTTGAGACACGTGCCCGACTCTATTGAGCCATGACAAGAATCCGCACACCAGAAGCACGCGCTCAGCTCTCATTTTAAATTTTATCAACCATTCTTGATTACTAAGAAAAGTTAAACACCCAAATTATAAGAAAAACATAATTTAACTCATTTTTAAGTAGTAATAATTACGAAGCGGGACAAACCCTATTTAAATCGGTTTAGAATTGACTGAGCGAATTATCAACGTTTCGTTAAACAAGTTTTTTTAGCATGTTAAAGTAAATCACTCGTACGATTAAATTAATAATTATGCCTCGCCAAGCGCAATTTGGCGGGATTAATATAAATAGTGAGAACTTTATATCAGACTTATATAAATCAGTAGCTAATAATCTTCAACAACAAGAAGTTAGAAGGGGTATAAAAACAAGTTTCTTAATACAAGATTTATTTTGACTATAAAGTATAACAAACTGCAAGCTAACTTGAACTTGAAAATTATTTAAGTTATTATCACTCAGGGATGTGGTGGTTTAAACAGCCAAGTTCTAAAGATTTCGTTCATGTAAAGTTACTCAACGAATTTTAAGCCTCGGCCGAAATTGTTTGTCATCCAATCGTGGAAAAATTAATTCGGGTTATCAAGCGAAAATCAACTCAGCTACAATATGAAATGGTATCAAACAACCAACCACTGACAAATCCCAGCGAATGATTTCCAGCCAACTTACAGAAAGTCATTGTAGATTTGTTGGAGTTCGGTAAACCATTCTGCTTATACTGCATTGTATTCAGCGCCTCTATGCCATTTTGTCTGTACAGACATCGGTAGAGATCTGTATAAGTAAACTTGATCGGGCTGCCTGACGTCAAAGCTTTTGGTTTCTTCTCGGCAGGTTGAATATCAAGAGGTTCCGAGATTTTGTTGAGAAACTTTTTGTAATCCATGTTGATTTTCACCGCCTGTTGATCGAAGAAGCAAGACATGGCGACAATCGGTTAGCAGACCAATACTTTTGGCGGGAAGGTTGAGAGAATATGTATATGACTTTACAAGGCTTCACCGTTTTAATGTAATCAGCTCAATGAACTTAATACCCTCGAGGGTTCAAGAACTTCAAACCCCTTTGTCAATTTGTGGCATGCACTGGTAATTTCGTGTCACGCACTCGACAAAATGGAACCTGTTGATAGCCCTTTCCTCTCATTCAGTTTTTTCAGAAGGTTTAAAATGTTTGTTTTAGTCATTTTCGCTGATTTGCGTCAGCTCGTTTATTGTCGTTTTTCTATAATTGCGAACATGTGTTGGTATAAGTTTTTTATATTTTTTGCGGCTCTATTTGTGCCCTGTGATTTAAAGATATGTTCTTTGTTCTACTTCCAAGACAGATTTGCTTCCAATTTCAAATCAAAATCGTCACAAAACCTTTATTAAATCAGGTTTTAGTGGCTGCGGTTAGTCGACCTGTGGCCAGCCAGTTTACAGGTATAATTTATAGTTGCTACTAACAATTTGTGCAACCATAGTCATTGAACTGACATTGCTGTGAGCGACGCTCAAAACCGGCCCACAACAGCTATAGCAACTATACCTATGAGAGTATTTCAGTAAAGTCATTAAGAACTAGAAAACCCATCTATCCTCTTCATATAGGCAGCTTTAACAAAATTTCCAAAATGAAAATTTTGGTTAACATAGTTGTTACAGTCATTAAGCTTTGCCTATGTCCAAGGACGATCCATCCTCCCAGCGGTCTCCCATGTAACAGACCAGGCCAGCGGGACCGTAGGCAACAATTTGGGTCAGGAATGGGGTGAGGATGTGCTCTACTTCTTGTCTATTTTGTTTGGGGGGGGGGGGGGCTCCCACTCTGTAACTAATTACGTACCGGCAGACCCCAAGCAATTGAGATAGTTCGTAAAGTCACTCCACTCCTTATTGAAAACTGATTCTTTTAAAATGTATACATATAATCGGTGGTGGATTTGCTGAAATATTAATCGTCCAGTGAACAATAACACCCTACACTTGAACATCCCGAGAGAAGCAAAATGGTAGTCTTTATTTAGGATTTCTTCAGTTGTTTAAGGAAATAGAAAACTTTATAGAAAGATTATCTTCTACCCAAGCTTTTTTCCCAACACATGGACTAACGAAACGAATCCTGTTGGATTGAAGCACTGTCCCTAGGACAGTGAGAAAATTCCGGAATAATATGATGTGCACGGAACAGCTTGGCTGGTGAAGCGAAACTTTTTCACTTTTGCATATCTTTTTGTGCGAGACCAGAAGGCAGTCTAAGCCGCCTTGACCCCGCTTTTTCAACTATGTTTTGAATTTTAGTCGATTAAGCAGCCTTTACAAAGTTAAACTATTGGCCTTGTGTTTTTCAATTTTTAGAAGTTTGAAGTTTTGTTCGAAATTGTGCGTCAGTTTAAATATGCGCAATGAATGAAATTTCCAGGGCTTTAACACTTATTGTTGATCCTCATCTGACCGTGGAGACTGCAAGTTATTGAACAGTCAGAATTCGAAAGAAATGCATTATTTTTTATATTCCAAATTTCTAAATAGGCTACAGGATAATCTTGGCGATTTGCTTTTGGACATCCGTTTTTCGAAAGACGATTTCCACAGGCGTTGCAGCGGGCGCAAGAGATCTGTCGAACTCAGTGGACTGTGACTCGTAGAATCTTCCTCAACACCTAAAGTTGTACATGTGGAAAAAGACACTAACAGAAAAATTATGATCGATTTTCCCATCGCCTAACTTTATTCAATTTGTGCCACATCGAGAAGTTTAAAGAATTCTTTCTTCTGAACCACTGAGGTTTTGATTGTGTGAGATCGTCGCTTGGCACACCCTCATCAAACACCAAAGATTGCCTAATCAATAAAACATACTCTACTTACCTCTGAATTATCTTCAAATTTTGCATTTTCTTGTCCTTTTATCCCACTAGTAGGCATCTTGTATGAAAAGTGTGGCAAGTAAAGTGTCAGGTAAGACGAAACTTATAAGGTGATAAGCGACGAGTTGCAGTCTCTTCCGACGCAAAGTCAATGGTCGAGTGACACTCTCTGCTTCTGTGATTAGCTGTTAAACAGCAGAGTCTTTTTACTCACTTTACATTATAATGTTGTTACCGGTTCATTGTGTTCTTAAGAAACTAGCCCTCGCTTTAATGATCATGTACAATGAAGCCGTACAAGATCTTTCACGCATGAAAGCGAGGGGTGAAAGAGTTACCCGAACTTATCGACAGGGCGTCGCTTTGTGCAGACACAAAACAGAAAAGTGAGCAGTCGACACGCAAAGTTTCCATTCGCGAGTCTTTCACTTAAAAATATTGTTTGTGTTTTTCCTACCATGTAATGCGTATTGAGTCAACTTGGTATCCAATTTGTTTAATTATTCATCGTCGTCTACCCAACTCTCAAGAGAAAGCGAACCATAAATTCTAAAATTTTGTAAAGTGATTGAACTTTACACTTATTTTGGCTTTCGTACAAAAGCAGGATCTTCATCTTTATGGATGAGTCATTGTTAGGATTGCCAATGATTTATATTACGGCAACAATAATGACTTTATTTCAATGCCACAGTCTGGTTTCATAATAGATGCAAATCCGTACTCACGTACGCATGAGTGAAAGATTTTTTTCTTAAGTTTTGCAAAGTTAGAATCCCGACATTGCTTTCCCTTTTGTTTTGCGTTGTCTACTAATAAACAGAAGCTAAATCATTGGAATACTCTTTAGATGTATGAAGACTCCAGGACACGAAAGCGATCGTTCGACACACTTGGTTTAATCTGAATAGCCACGGACAATAAGTCCCCATTGTTTGTGACTCATATCTCTGGGGGACAAATTTTAAGAAATTTGTCAAATTTATTAAAGTTTAAATGTTTCCAGAGCGTTCTATTCTGCAGCTTAAAATTCGCCAGCGTAAATTATCTTTTTCGAAATTTACCTGTTTAAGATCAGGTTTACAGCTTAGCTAATTATTTTGGCACATTGCGTGAGTTTTTGAAATGCCTTTCCACGGTTAAAGGGCGGTTTAAGGTAGCCATTCCTCGCCCCGTGATATTTGAAAAAGATTAGCTTGTCTCATGAATAAACAATTACACTCAAAACTAAATTCAATCTGCACAGCAAAGATCCACTTCAACAATCCCAACCAAAAACACTGTTGAAAATACAAAGTTAACTCGTTCCCTCTCCTGAAAGAATGTATGTGAATTACTGAAAACAAAAAGCCAAAGTTTGAAACGATTGACGTTTTTGTTACCATGGCGACGGAAGGTTTCCAGCAAATCGCTATAGTTTGCATGAGCTGCGGAGTGCTCTCCATTTAATACTAAAGAATTAAGTTTTCACTCTCAATCGGTTAATCTGGTTTCTGCTCTTGTTAGATTAAATTGTGCATTTTCTAATTTGTTTTTACAAGAGTTGGGGCGTGAAGAACAGCCTTCAGTACACCTTAAACCTTTGCACGTGACAGGTCACATATCTTGGACTTGACCAGCCGCCTGTGAATGTTTTATCAGAAGACTCCAAAGTGTATTACACACAATCACATACTTATGGAATTGTGAACACATCACTTGAGAAAACCCAACGTTTTAAATAACAACACTGTGCCAAAAGTAAGTGCCTTTTTAAGGGACTCGTGAGAAAAGCTGAGACGTTTCAAGTGACTGGCACAATTCCCGCCAATTTTAATTCACTCACAGGAAACATACATTATAATGAAAGTCAGTGGTGCAATACCTTAATGCCATGTTTAATTCTGAAGTCTAAATCACTTACAGAGTTTAAAGTAGCCGACAGCACACCTTGAGTTCAAATTAAAATGAATAATGAATATTAAGATAATATAAGTAAACAAAATTGTACAAGCTAATTTTCACAAACCGGCCGCATTACCTATCAAGGGAAGTTAAGTTACCTATGTTCCCACATTTATACCCATAGCTACAGAAAACAGACCGCATTCATGATCATCTCTTAGGTGATATCAAATTTCAGGTCTCTAAAGCAGCAGTGGTTGGATATTCGTCGATGCACATGGATGGATGCAGTTTAGATGCAATCCCATGTCCACTCATGGGTCAACTGAATATGAATCACAATATTTCATTGAAGTTGTCAAAGTGAAACAAAAGATACCTAAATATAACTGAAAATCAAATTAAATGAACTTGAATATGAACTTCCTTTTTCCTGTTTTCGGTTTCGCATATTAAAGTAAATTGAGTTTTAACAGAAATGGAAGAAGCAGATTTCGCAGTACTTTAGAAAAAAAACAAAAACAAGAATGATCTTGGATACCTCTCGCAAAACGCTTTCACGAGTTTTAATCAAAACATGTCAGTACACTGGTTCATACTGTATAACAAAACAGTTATATACATTATGTATAAATATATACATGTAAAATAATATATATAATATACTATAGTTGTCTTAAACCCTATGTAGTTGTCTGTTAAATTGTAATTTATTCACAAATACACATGCTCCTTTCCCTTGATGGGTAATTTGTGGTTTTTACTTTTTGTATGTTTTTCGTAAGAAGATGAACCGCCAGTTCAGGCCTTGGAATTTTTATTCTGTATACTGTTGACTCAAAATAGAAACTTGATATGACAGCAGCTGTGGCCAGGTCTCTCCGCCGAAATTGCAAACATAACAATGGCGATTATATAACTTTTAAGTATGTGAAATCATGCTTAAACTCTATGGCTATGTCTTGAAAGTTGGTTACTTTTGAAACCGGAGACAAGAATTGAACCAAATTTGATATTTATATAGGGGATCTGATATTCTTTTGAATCGACAGCTTTGTGTCTTTGGAATTCACGAAAGTGGTCGACTTTCTCGATATGGCTTTTAAATATTACTAGTGGCTATTCGCCCTGGATATTCACAATACCACAAGTGCTTTGATAAAACTGAAATAATTAACATTTATAAATATATGGATTAAGAAATTGAGTCTATTATGGCCACGTCCTAAGAACACACGAAGAACAAACATATATAGATACAGAAAATGTACACAATGATTTAGAGAATGTATTAGTAAAAGCAACCCTTCACCCATTATAACGCTTTCATTTTGCCAAAAACACTTATTGTAAACTCATGTAAACTAGAAGCAAAGACGGTTCCCGCTTGTTTGCTATTGTTCTTGCACTGGAGAGGCGGAGTGGGCTGACTAGGAAAAAAGCTTTTCAGAAATATGAAAAAGAAGATTAAGACAAAAAGAATACATTCACTTCGTTTTATACTCGCTTGTCGGTCTTACTGCACAACCAGAAGGTCTCTTAACTGATATGTTCTTATAAATCAAAGAAACAATCTTTTGGATTTGATTGAAACTCGTTGCTTCACACATCTTCAGTCCCGTACAAAAACAACGAGCGCGCTCCAGTTTGTACGAGAAGTTTCTATTGAAATTTACTTTCACTTAAAATGTTTTATCGAATTTTTCCGTGTTTGCAAACAATTTCAACTAGCTGGAAAAGTTTAATGCTCAAATCCTAAAAGGAAAGAAGGCTCTAGTTTGGATATATTTTTGACGATCGCTGAATAGAGAATGAATCAAACACATAACTGAACTTTGCATGTGTGCATGACTATTAAAGAAAACTTGACACGAACAGTTATGCATAAAATATGAAAGAATATTAGATTATTTTGCATGAGTCCGACATACGTGCTGAAAACTAGATACAAATCCAATGGCTCAACAAACGAATTGAGATCAATTATTATTTGCTAAAGAAATGCAGCCATCAAGAAGTACATTTCCAGTGTCTCTTGGGAGAGGTGTGAGGCTTGGATTAGCACGACGCGTCGGATGGTGTGATTTTCTGCTCCACATCTTTGCTCAAGGCAATAATTGCACTTCATCATAAATACACTTCCCCAAGTTTTGCTTTTTGGTGAACCTTTTTACGCAGAAGGGAGATAAAATTCGCTACGAAATATTGCTGAATATATTCACTGGAATTAAACTACTTATGTCAAAATTTGCAAAAGTTGACTTCAGTCTAATTAACAAAGCTTAAAGAGCTATGGCTCCTCTATTGTTATTATAAATAAAGGGAAAAAAACAATATATTGCCGCTCAGCCAGACGAAATACTTTGTAAAGTTTCCAGTGGCGTTTTCTTAAAACACTGCTCAAGGCGACTATTAATATTGAAAGCAGAACTTTTTAGCTTATAAAGAACTCTCTGCAAATAGTGCTCAGATTATTTAGCTAAACATTAAACAAAATATCTCAAGTATCTGATTCTATGTGATAACTATAAGCTTCTATTTGAAGTGAAAACACCGCCCCTTTCGCTAAGGTAATTGCACAATGAATCTGATTAAATCAAGTACTCAAAAAGAGCGGGTTTCCTTCGAATGGCATCATTACTGCCTCACGTTTTTGGCATGCGATTAATGTCCTAGCTTACCGATAAACCTTGATCAAATCGATTGAAGAGTTTCTTATTACTACCATGTGCATATCTTTTCGTCATCCATTCAATTGTTATCATCAAAATGGAAGAATTAAGATAATATTTATAAAACACTTATTTAATATTTATATGTTTTGTTGTTTATTCAGTTTTGTTGCTGAGTACCTGTAGTATAGTAGTTCAATTTCGTTGATGGTTTTCCAAAAACTAAACAGAAGTGCGGATTGAAAAGAGAGTTCTGCATGTTATGCAGCAAAGTTTTGCTATTCTCAATATAAAATTAATATAGACTATAGCACTGCACTTGAATATGTTTTCTGCCTGAGCGCACTTAGAAATTCTTGCTGAAATGATGTGTACAGCTATATATTCGGTTTAGACAACTTCTCGAAAGTGTTGTGGCTAAATCAGGTTAGCACTCCAATTTGCTTGAGAATGCGAGGAAACTACTAACATAGACACTCTTGCATAATTGAGCTTGAAAAACGATGGTTCGCCTGTCTTTGGTTCTGTAATTATTGGTGTAGAAATGCAGTTAAAAGGTCATTGATTCTGTCCGTTTCAACGCTTTATCCAATCCGAGGCGAGATATTCAAGCCTGTAGAGTGAATATCTTAAATATGATTGACAGTGATTGGATAACAATTGTGCTTGAACATAGAAAAAAGACACACAAAACATAATCCGTGCAAGCGTTATAGTCGTGCTTAATAGAAAGACTTGATGAAATTTCAGATTGGAGATCCATAAGTTGACAAACAGTTCGGAAGAATGCTACGATCATGCAAAGATCAATTTATTTCTGCGAGGGAGAAAGTTGATAAAAGTTCCATAAAACGCAAGGTAGGATATCTATTTGTAAATACCGTCTGCACTATGCCCAGATCTGATTTCAGGTACGAAGTACAAAGTTAATCACGCTTCCAGATTTGTCAGCTCGATAGTGTGAACCCTAAATGACGATAAGAGATGAATACAACTTTGTTGATCTCAGCATAAACACTCTAACAATCTAATGTGAAGATTTGTTTACTCTGCCGAAGATAATGATCGAAATACGAATGTGGTGAATCAACGTCAGTATTAATTCCTGCATTTGCCGATCTTAAACTCGTACAAAATACTTTCTGGCACGATTAGAGTTTTTGGCGGAAATAGTAGAAAAAGTGTCATTATGACAAACGCAAATAGATAGTTTATTTTTGTGCAGAAGCACAACCGACAAGTGATATCTCACGCTAAACAAATTAAAGAAATTCAGATCGTGGGAATTGCAATATTTTGTACCAAGCCACACAATCGACTAATATGAACGATTGGGAAAATCGCAGCACACCACAAAAAGCAGCTGTTTGATCCCTGGCTTTGCCATGTCTTTTGCCCAATAGTGACAATTAAAAGAAACTCAGTGTTTTTGGCAGGTCGACATGCATAAGACATTTTCCCCCCTGGATATGTCTTAGCAAGCAGGATCCCTGTAAAATCATGAACGCGGCGCTACTGATCACACTTATTTTAGAAAATAAATGTATTTATCGTCTTTTTTGTGTAAGCTTAAGGTATATAACAAGTGAATGAAGTGCGCATTCGCGGCGACTTTTACGACTTTTACTTTTACTTTTACAAACGATCGCAGAAGATTAACAGAAAGAAAATCGCAGCCGCTTTTAATAATACTTATTATTACAACCATAATGAAGATTCAGTAAACTCAGATATTTATTTGTGAACTTTTTGTGCGCCACGTAAAAAGCCGTTTTACACCACGTAAATAGTTTTATACGTTTTTATATTTTTCTTGCAGACAATGCCTTTATCTCACGCACAGGAAGTGTCGCCCGACCATCTGCAAAATGCTAAGGTTCTACGCTTCGAGATAACTGCCGAATTTCTTCTGTCGTATCTGTATGGCAAAAATGAAATTAAACCTGTGGAAGGCCAGCAATTGGTGCACGGAACACCAGCAAAATACCCACAAGCAGAAGAGAGCTGCCAACTGCAGACAAGTGAGTTTAGTCAAAAAGAACCGTTGACCAGTTCACTCATTGTCCTTAAAATTAATGAATTTTATATATTATTTCGGTATAACATTTTGGATCGTTTGTATCAGAATGGATAGAATTAATATTGAATTTAAGGTTCAATGTTTACAGCATAAACAAAATATAGGAACTAAAGCTTTCTGACAAATTTACTGATTGAATTCTTGGCTGAGTACTGACTGACGCGTTTCATTCATTTGAATATCAAAAAGCGAGGCAATATTTTATGAAATTCACATGGGACTCGAGTGAAGTATTGAACGCTGAAGTAGCATCAAAGAATGGCAAACCCTAATTGTTCAAGTGTCCGATTCAAATGAGTGAGCGTAGCTTGTGTTGTGTGCACGATTAGCATAAGGTTTTGACCGCATTTGGAATGCCGAGCTTTTGGCTCAGGCGACTTTGAACATAAGAGCGCGCCAGATCAAACAAGAATAACATTCTGTTGTGCAAACATTGACATTAAAGGTACATAGGCAGAAGTTACCTCCACGCGTTTAAAACTTTAGACCAGTCAGATTTCGTGCCATTTTTGATTTAGGTTTCGATTATGCATATCGTTGTCTTCTGATCTTAGTTAGGAACGGAAAGCAATCACTCAGTAGGCCATCTACAGACACACAGATAGTCCGCCGAACATATGGACAGATCTGAGTTTTCTGATGAAGGGCAGGTGCTCGACTTTTCAGCTTTACATCCAACCCGACGGCGAAAAACATACAATATCAACCACACTTGATCAAATTTATGTAGTCTGAATATGTTTGAGCTTACTCGTCAACGCAAAAACAAAACAAAAACAGCTAAAAACAGTTAAAAAATACTTCCAGATATTGGGCAGGTACGGAAGAAAACCAGACTATCAAAGAGTCAGGCAGACCAACTTAGGTAGACACACATACAGATAAAGACAGACACTAAGACAAACACTCTGTAAAGAGACAGACAGAAGAACTAATTATATAATATATGGCAAAACAAAAAAATAACAATATGAAGGAGGTCGAAGATAAGTCTTGTCAACATCGTCTTTTTACTCGCGAAGGTCTACTCTTAACTCAAATGCCCGGCTGAAAAAATTGGATATGGTTTCGATCAATTAAACCCAGGAATAACTGGTGTCATTTGTCCCAGTTCGACGTGGGACATTATCCAAACTTTTAAAATGGCAGGAATTTGTGTTGTTTATTTTCACGGCTGCTCACCCAGCGGCCTTTCCGGAAGCTGATTGTGCGATAACAGCATGAACTACAATAGTGTTTTTAGATATTACTATTAATTTCGGAATATTGAGGATACCATGTAGTACCCATTTCTTATTTACTTGGCCCTTTTCATAGTCACACAATAAAAATGTAAGAGTTTGGTGAGTTTGCACTTTGCCATTGTGGAACTCGCATAATGACAATGTCTTCGAGTTGTCTTACCGTCAAAAGAGTCATTTACTATAATCAGTAATTTACTAAGACCAAAAAAATATCTTGAACCTGAAGTTCAAGAAGTAAGCACTGATTTCGAAGGCTATAGTCTTAAAAAGTTCTGGTTTTTTTTTCTGGGTTTCCCCAGGGCGTATACTATTTCAAAGAACACGCGGCTCGCCTGTATCAACATATTTTCCCGCCAAAATAGATAACTTGTCCCGGCATATACCGCCAAGCACTTGATACAGAATACGCCATTGCTCATGCGCAGAACACACTAGCTCTTGCATGCTCTTCACGCTCTCGTGCATGCTAAAAACACACCCAAGACTAGTGTTGATATTAATAGAGTTTTGACGTTTTAATCATTCGAGCTAGCGGAGCGAAGAGCCACGCACGCCAACTGGTTAATCGTCAATATGACTATCGTGTCGGATAAAAATAGTAAAATGGAGTACAATTAAAATCATGGTGACCACTATTGCAGCACTACAATTTAAAATATAACCGAGTTTAATTAATTGGGATCAACAACAAACTTACATGTTTGCTATTTTCAAAGATACTTGTAATCTTGTGCAGGGCCAAAATATTCCGTAATCCATCATATTTGTCGACTTTGTAACAGTGGTTAAAGGAAACGACAATTTCTATGAGGATAATAGTTCGGAAGTGATAAGTCCTTTAAATTATCGCCATTGAAAAGCAACCGCAGTCATCTGAACAATCGTAAGATATTGCATCATTTTCGTTTTCCTGAATTGTACCAGACTGTTTGATTTGCAAAGTTTCTCTTTCACCAACTATTCAAACAGAATTATATTGTGCAAAACTAGTTATAATATTATTATAGGAGCCAGACATTCTCGAGACAATCCGCTTAGAAATAACTGTTCAATAAATTGTAGTCTTTGACTTTGTTCATTTACATCAATCTTACTTGACGCAGAAAGTTTTAATTCATCAAAAAATAGGAAAAAGAAAGAGAATGGTTTTGATTTCTTACCTAATTGAGCTAATAATGGCATTTGAAAGTTTGTATAACTAAAACTTCTAATTAATACTTCAGCTGGGCTTTAGTTTCTCTTACTGCTATTGTTTATTTTATATTTGACGTCCGTCCACCAACAATAAGGCTCTTTCCAGTAAAAATGGCTTTGTGGAAGATAGTTCCTTATCAATATTTTAAAATCGTGCGTAATCAAACCCGGAGAAAGTCCTAAGACTGAAATCACTTCAAATTTCTAAGCAAACGTTTTTCTGCATAAACATCTTACAAATATTGCGGTCCAACCATACTCAGTGTTCGAGTGGCGAATATCGGCTGAGAATGTGTTTGATTGGCTGCCAGCAGCTTTTAGGGGCGTGTTAATTCCCCTCGCATAACCGAAACTCATTAGCTTTGAATTAACTATGATTTAATTTCGATTGCACTGAAAACATCGTCTTTCTTCGCTAGAAGTACGAATTCATGTTTCGAGCGAATTCTGGCGAGCAGTTGCAAAATGAGACTAAGGGAAGAAGGGAATTTTCACTTCTTTGTTAAGTTTGTATTAATCAATCCAAGATTGCAGATATATATTACTTAACGTGACCATAATTTTAAAACTACCATTAGACAGGTACAATTAGCACGGCAACTATGGTATGGATATAATAATAGTATAATAATATGTTTATTTGAACTTCTGGCGGAATAACCTGAATTACAAGTTCAGCCAGCGTCACAACAAGTAAACACTGCAGGATACTGACACATAAGGTCAGGTAGAAGTGGCCACGTGCTGTGCGAAAGAAATCGTGACAAAGTCACGAAATCTCCTGGTTGCCACGCAATTTTTAAAACCGGCGTAGCAAGCGTTTCCGTGGAGCAAAGCAGCGAGAGTCTGAGGCGCGGGCCAAAATGAGAGAGAGAGAGAGAGAAAGAGAGAGAGAGAGAGAGAGAGAGAGAGAGAGAGAGAGAGAGAGAGAGAGAGAGAGAG
>JANSTR010169377.1:0-16842 GCA_025434805.1 Antipathozoanthus remengesaui | reverse complement strand
TGTAGCACTCACTATAGAATTCCATATTACACTGTTGAATAATTGTGGGTTATACCGCGACAAAACTAATGTAAGCATTATGCAAAGTTGCAAAACAATGCGACAGAATTTATTCGGTTGAAATTAAACTTAGTTCCTATGACCGAGAAAACTCGAAGCAAACTCTACATCTGTTTTTGTGTCATTTCACAGCCTGTGACGTTATAGGGTGATTACGTCTCGTTAGTTACAGACCGTGCTGAAAACGTCTCTCACTCTTACCAGTTCGATCAACTTGGTCTATTAATAAGATATTTTTAAAATTCCACAGTGTCACTCATTTTACTTTGTTAGAACCAGGAAACTCCAAAATGATTTTATTTTTGTGTACATGAATGCCAAAACAAAGCCGGAATGTTTGGTGTATGATAAGTGACAATTAAGCTATACTGAAAAAGATAATATTATATATATATCCTAGAAAAATGTACGAAATGGCATATAGAAGGTTGTAACACGAATTAAAATCAGTTTTGTATTAATTTCATTCATAACTTGTAGTTTGCTCCAGTATTTGAACAAAATATAGGTGGGTCTATTATAACAATAAAACTTCCATAACTATATACCTAAGACGTTTTTAGGTTGTTCTGTTTTGTTATTTCAGTAATATTATTAATTTTCTAAATAACCCGTATCGGGGCTCCAACGCTGGGCTAAACAGAGCTCTATTCCAGGGTTTGCTTATATTTGCGATATATTCGCGTATCGACAAATGGTCACAAATGTGCGTTAAACTTTTGAACTGATTATTTTAATGTTGCTGCACTTACTTCTTGCAAAACAGAAACTAATGAGCATAAAACAATGAGGAAAATTAACAAATCTGCTAGTTTTTCAGCTGATCAAAATATCACTCTCTCATAGGATGTAAAGAACAGCCTTCAAACTATTCTTCCAGTAACGAACAAAGGTAGAACACATACTTTTGCGCTCTGCTGCCTAGCCGCTCTGCAGAAAGCGCATTTTTTTTTGTAATGGCCGGAGGCACATCGATCGTAAAAAATTCGAGGTTGCGTTTGGCTCAGACTAGTGGTAGCGGTATGATCGCTGAAAGGAACCGACAAAGAATGTTTTCTTTAGGTCGCCCAGAGTCTTATATAGTTATACTCGAAATATATTCGCAAGTCGCAAGGAAAGGGAAAAATAAGACACAGTCTCAAGAATCCAACTGTGGCCTGCCGCTGAAAGATCGACAAGACCAATTTCTAGAGGCCAGGCGAGCAGTTGGCTACCCTGGGTACCAGAGACAAACAAGCTAGATGCGGCTAGGTTAAGACACGTGTTGCAAAATACACTCACAACAAAAAGTAAATACTTATTTGAAGTAAAGTATACTATAAAATTATGTCCTGTAGGCTGTAGGCCCTACTCACAGAGAGTACATAAAGTAAAAGCATACTTAAAACAAATAAGAATTGCTAACTCTAAGGACTGGTTTTTAGTTTAGAATAAGTATTTACTTTTTGCTGTGCTGTACAGTGACATTAGCGCAAGAAACTTTACTCTGAAAAACGTTCAACTTCGACCACTGGACAGGCTACTTGAAGCCACTTGTTAATCATGTTAATTAAGAATCTGCGGGTATATTTACAACATCACACACCTTCCAGCCGCAGATGGCAGAAAGTAAGCGGTATTCTACATGTTTATTCGGTTATATACGGCTATATAATGTTTATATATATATGGCTATATAATGTTTATATATATATGGCTATATATAATGTTATATATGGTTATACATGGATACTTGACAACGTCCATTTAAAATCTAAACTGATTATTCTATTTTGCAATATTTCCTTTGTCCTGTTGCTCAAATGCGCGGGTTTAATTCAGCGGAAGTAACTTATTTTACTAAAAAACGCGTAAATAAGCCTATCAATTTACAGTACTCATAGAAATCCACCAACCACTGATACAGAACAACTCGATTTACGATACCAATCTCGATTCCAGGTCATCAGTTTTTTATGGTGCCACTTTCAAGGGTGAAGACCTGGGATTGAGGTTGTCATATGGTCATGGAGCATTGTAAAGCCCCGTTTATCATAGCATTTTTTAATTCAATGCGTTTTGCTATGGTTTCCATTGCAATTTTTCTTGACGGTTTCCTTTTAACTTCAAATAACACGTACAAACCATCACCAACATAAATAATGAAACGTTCTGAATTTCTTAAAACTTGCAAAAATGAAAAAAAAAATGCATTCAGTTACTTAAAATACATTAGAAATTGCTAGTGTAGACAGCCTGAAAGATATACCAAAGAGAACGCACACACTTTCAACTTTTAAAAATCGTCAACATTCACTCTCAGTAATACAATAGACGTTCTTTCCTTCGCCCGCTACTCACTGCACGATTATTGTTGGAAGCGAGACTCAAGATTTTGTTCTCTGCTCACTGCACAATAGCCGGTTTTGTCGCGAAATCTAATCGGTTGTTATGTAGTGAGCAGATCTGAGACCGAGAAAAGTCTTGAGTCTTCCGGCAATGATCGTGCGGTGCGTAGCGGGACGAAGCAAAGAAGTCTATTGTTTTAGTGAGTGTGAATGTTCCCAATTGACGATTTTTAGAAACCCGCCAAATACCTGATTTATACAGTGCACGAGCTTCATTCCGTCATGTTGGAACTGTGCGCGTTCCCTTTTGTCACATGCTTGCAATAACGCTTCCCATCCGCTGATGCGTAAAGAATTTCTGACAAACTAATTATCGGTCACTGATACATGCAGACGTTTTTGGGTCTAGCTTGTCAGATCTACCTTCACGACAAAAAACGTGTAGTGTGTAGCGGGGTTCTTCTAAAAAGAATTGTAACAGAAGATTAGTGGTGCAACTTCGATTGAAGTAGGATAAAATAAAATATAAACTAAAACAAATTAACCTTTGTCGTGAGGCCATGAAGGTCTAACCAATGTATAACCTTCTAAATCTAATTAATGTTATATAACATGGAGGTTATTATTCACTGTAAAGCAGAAAAGTAGCGGCGATTTTTATTTTTAACCGGCCTGCGCCGGATTAATCCTGGCCATGATTAAATTAGAAACCGTGTTCACCTAGGCGTGGTTTGTTATTGTTTACACCCATTTCTGCTGATGGGACCGGGAACGGCAAAATATCACTTGATAACGCCAAGCAACTCTAATAGACAGTTTGGTGGTCAAAACTGAAGTAATGGAAACAAATATTGGCGTATATTATACTTTCTCCTAACAAAGTGAATTTCGCGGCACCCGAAAACAAGCCAAACCACTCCTTGGTGAACACGGTTCTTTAACAAGATTATAAAGAAGTTTTCTTTGTAGAGCTTCTCCTGAGGCTAAGAGCAGAGGTGCGCTTTGAGAAGCTTGCTCGAAGATTGCGGTTTTCTGCACAAAAGCGGCCGACCCTAAATATTTTAATAAATTCCTTTCTAAAGTCCTCGTTCATTGCGATATATAATATTGGATTAACAGAGCTGTTTGCTTGGCACAACCAGAAAGCCATCAAGGGCCAAATCACTGGCAGCTGGGCAAACTGACGAGGTTTATAAAATGTGTATAAATGCACGAGGTGAGCGGGAAGCCAACACACAGCGAAAACACTCACTATCGCAATGAGCAGTTTAATAACTTTGCGTTTGCTCCGTTCGGCAGCAAGCTGGTTCCTTTCTGTGTTATATCCTGGAATCTTCCGCTTCCACAACGTACAACTTATTGTCGCATATATAATAAGTAATACAAACAACGGTATTGCATACAAATTGAGAAATAACAGCGAATAGAATAATTTAAATACATGGTATGTTTCCTCTTTACTCTGCCACAGGACTATGCAATAATATTTCCCATTAGATAACTGTGTTATCTTGAAACTAAACAAATAAAATGAAAAACAAAGTGAGGAAACAACCCATATAAAACCTGCAACTATCCTTGGCCTGCTTAGTAAGCTGCCCTTTAGTGGCAAAACAATTGCTACAAAACGATCGCATGATATTGTAAGAATCGTAAAGATCGAGGCGCCAATTGATACCCCGAAAGCAAAGTTGATAACTTTACATGACATGTTGCCTAGCAACCCACCAAACCATTGGTTCCGGATGTAGAGGTAAGCTATATAGTGCGGCATTGCCAACAGAATCACCAGCAAATCTGCACATGCCAAGTTAATTATTAGAAAGTGAAACACGTGCTTTTGTGCTGCTCTTTTCCTCATTATGTAGATTCCAAGACAGTTTCCTAGGAAGCCAACAACGAAGGCAACCACATATGCCATTGTCAGAGCGACCTGGACCGTTAGGGTAAATGGTTCTGGTCGTCCTCCGTCTGTCAATACAGAAGATAGAAACAGTATTACATCGCTTACCGTATAAAGACTATAAAATTCTTAAATAAACGCCGCACCTCGAATAAGCGCCGCTCCGAGGCCTACCAACTTAATGAGCGTCGCCCTGGAATAAGCGCCGCACCTCGAATAAGCGCCGCTCCGAGGCCTACCAACTTAATAAGCACCGCCCTGGAATAAGCCCTGGAATAAGCCCTGGAATAAGCCGCGGCGGTAATTCGAGTGGAAACAAATACCTCCTTTTTATCTTTATTTTGAAATAATTTTTTGCACATCTCTAGTACGTGACTCACTTCATTCTCTTAACGTTATCACTTTGTGATGCACTTGTTTTAGATAAGCGCCGCACCTCAAATATGCGCCGCAACAATACCTCGGTGAATTCAATAAGCGCCGCTGCGCTTAATCGGAGATTCACGGTACTGCATGAAATTCGTACATGGTATTTTGAGTTATGTATTAGAGATATGATACAAGTGCAACTTTCAGTCATACAACCGAAAGGAAAGACGCAATTGAATCTATATCTCTTTCATTTAAAATTGCATATTTAACAATTATTCCACGAAAGCACGTTCGATATGAGTTTTTAGATAGCGGACGAGGTGCGAAGCACCGATTCGGCTATCATAAGCTCGTATCCAACAAGCGCGAGTGGAATAATTGTTTTATATACAAAACACTGGAAAAACATTATATTTTCTACCGACTCAAGTTTTTGGCCATTTTGAGGGAAAATTTGCCATGATAAAGTTGTCAGTTTCCATAATTGGACAAACTACATGATATATGATTTACATCGTGAGTAGAGAGCCAATCAGATTATCAGAAATTCAACATCCCGTGTTTGGTATTTAATAATATATATTATACTACAATACGATCTTGTCACTTTGTTCTTCTTAACACTTAACTCTTGGCACGACATTCGATGTGCTGCTGAATTCTCCTCAAATATTTCCATAAGTTTCTTGTAAACAGCTTGGACTGAGAATTTGGCTTAATATTTTGACCGGATAATTTGTTTTATTCTCATAACCAAACAACACATTCTCTGCATATGATGTAAGGAAAAGACAAGTCCTGATAAAAAGGCTTGAGCTGAACGGGATAGTAAAACTAGAACTAACGTGTAACATTTTTCTACTACTCGCTCAAAGTCTGGGTTTTTTTACATGATTTCACAAGATTTCGTTCAGTTTCAGTGACCGCCTATTTTATCTATAATAGACAATTAAGTTTACATTTACATCAGATGAAACAATACGCTTCAAAACTTTTGCCGAAAATGTTGACCGATCTGACAGTAAAATCTATCAAAACACATCACCAAATTTTCTTGATCAACTATAGCAACATATTGAGAGATACAAAAGTATCGTCCCGCCTAGTCATAAACAACAAAAAGAGATCTATTAGTTGCACGTGCATAACTGAAATATAACATTTTCAATCAACGCCAAAGCGCATTTAGTTAACGTTCCTGTGTTTCCTGGGTCTCGACTAAACTAATCACCGTATAAGGAGGTGTTTAGCCACAGCACATCTTGTCGACAATTACAATGTCTCTATGCCACACTTTAAGAACAATATTCAGTTGTCATTATTGTTCGTGTGTTCTTCACAGAAGTATCGTAGAAAAGTACCATTTCACATAATGGGAAGAGTATTGCGATAAC
Organism: Antipathozoanthus remengesaui; assembly: GCA_025434805.1. NCBI lineage: Eukaryota > Metazoa > Cnidaria > Anthozoa > Zoantharia > Parazoanthidae > Antipathozoanthus > Antipathozoanthus remengesaui. The sequence continues at coordinate 10,786 of JANSTR010169377.1, read as the reverse complement.
TTCGCAACAGTTTAAACATATATTTTTCTGCATGTAAAGAATATTTAATTTGAATTATTCTATACGGCCTTGAAATCATGAGTGACTGTCTTTAGAAACTGATACCCTAATCGAACAAATACTAATATAATGAGTAGGAGATAGAATTTGGCGGTGAAATGAGAATAAATTGCAACATGCCGATCACGGGTTACATTTGGCAAACTTCCCTTCCGATGGAGATATACTTAGTTTAAGAGCTAAAATTTGTAAAAGTGCTCAATCTTATTCAGTAAGAAAGTTAAAGTCATCTTACACTCTTGCATTTAAATGTTGGCAAGACAGCGTTATGTGTTAACAAATTATCTATTGCCAAAACTTAAAGAAAATTGTCAAGGCGGAAAAGAAGAAAAAGAAGATGGATAACAACTACTAAAACTGTGACTAGCAACTATAGAGTATGTTTATACTCTATTGACAACATTATAGTCATTAACATCAACAGCAACAACAAAAACAATATCTCCATCAACATCAAAGTGCAACCAACTATGACAACGTAGTAACACCAATAACAAAAATTGTACAACAAATCTAGCGATTATAAAGCATGAACAATTTTGACAACAAGATTAACACCATTAACAACAACTCTAGCAACTATACAGTATAGGCAACTCTGACGACATTAGTCATTAACATCAATTACAACAACTAAAACATATCTCCATCAACAACAAAATGCAACCAACATTGACAACAACATTAACACTAATAACAACTAAACAACAAATCTAGCGACTATAAAGCATAAACAATTTTGACAACAATATTGACAACAACATTAATACCAATAACAACAGCTAAACAACAACTCTGGTAACTATAAAGCATAAACAATTTTGACAACAACATTAACATCAATAGAATAGATATTTGCTAGATAGATATTTTTTGCTAGATATTTCACTTTATTAAACAATAACAAAAGTTACATTCATGATTTAAAGGACTGATCCGCAAATAGCAGAGCCAATCGAGGCGGATCAGGGTGTATGACTTCATATAGCTCCACCTACTGCCTTCCTGCCTCACAATACAAACTCCGTCACGTGTCTAAATAGAAATGACTGATGTAAAACTTCACTGCAGATTTGTTTTGCTTCATTAGGTTGGAAAACTAATGATCTGCCTGGTAAACGACCCAACTATTTTTGTTCTACCCATAATATATATGTCCTTTATCGGTCTCTCTTAACTGCTGTTGTTCGTTACTATATTTATTCTGTGAATGCTAAACTGACATTTCTTGTTGAACCACTACTTTTGAAATCTCCCAATTCCAAGTACCGGTAAGCTTGATAAAGCTTTCCATTTAGTTTTGTCCTTGGCCTAGAAATATGAAGATTGACTGAATCCAGTTGCTGGAATTACGTCAAAAATGCACTTGCAGTTTTGTTAACCTTCTTTTAAACTGCTCTCGTTATCGAAGCATGTCTCCTCTCTACCTCACTGGATTTCCTTTCAACTACTTCGTGCAATCCATGGCATTTCCATTCAATCGCCTGTGATAATATTTCTCAGTTCCAAGTAAAAATAATGTGGCAAAACATCGGAGTTCTCTTAAATAGCGTATTGAAGACCTCCTGCATAAATTATTACCGACAGTAGAATAGAGTTGCTTGAATTACGTCAATCGGGTGACTCAAAGTTAATGAGTGTTTATTAATAGTGGTAATTGGGGCATGATTGGAACACCTATACAAGTGAACAACATAATTCTCATTTTTCAGTATCGTAACACTCTTGCAATACCGATGTTCTAATGGTCGGCGAAACGACGTTGACTGTTGATTAAGTTCAAATCTCATAAATATCTTATATAGCCGTCGACCCCACTACAAAGAGTCACAGCATACGGTTACCAATTTCTTCGTTAACCGTGATAACTTCTGCACCGAGGTTCCTTATTAGTATATAAATAAAATATATACTAATGAAAATAGCTTTGATGGACGTATAAAACCGAACTGCGAAGTTTCCGTGCATTCTCCAAAGATAAAACCAATAAATAAAACCATACTAGTATTTATCACGACTTGCTATTACTGATATTGGGGTGGAAAATATTGAAGCTGTATGTGTGTAACTAAGCGTAAATATAACTGAAAACTGCCTCAAGATACATATTTTCAGTCAGAAGCTTCTCTGCTGAGATCGAGTTTTATAAAACAATAGTGCATATAGGAAAATGAGTACTAAGCTGTGAGGACTTTTCAGTAAGATATTAATAATTGGCAGCCGCTCCGTTTAGAATGAAAACTAAATTTATCGACATAGAGTGCACATGAATACTCCCTCAATTTGTTTGCAAAATGCGGATTTTACAGTCTTACAAAACACGTATTTATTAGCTGAAGGAAAAAGCGATAAATTAATCAGAAAAGAACTAATTCCAACTTCTTCCAATCAAAATGTGCCTTAAATTAACTTTTAAGATCGTAGATATTTATATACGTCATACTACTAGGCGTTCATGTAACTCGGCCAGTTCAAGTATGGTGTATAGTAACATGCGGCGGGTGGCAAAAACTTCTCATGACACACACAAATTCTGTTAGTCAGCGATTTATAACTTCTTATAATATTCATTCCAATGTTATACTTTTTAAGTTTGTCTTATGTAATACAACAAAACCACGATACACAATTTCGTTACTCAGCGATTTATACCTTCTTATAATATTCATTCTAATGTTATACTTTTTAACTTTGTCTTATGTAATACAACAAAACCACAAAAAAATGTATTTTATTCCTGCATTTTACCACTCTTTAAAACTTAAGACTAAAACTTAAGATAACTATCTTGTTAAGCATTTTAAAATAAAACAGTGCCAACATATTTTAAAACTATTCTTTATATTGTTCACTATCTGGTAAACAATCATTCTTAACTTAATCTGATGATGCGCTGATGTTGAGGTCAAGTTTGAAGTTCTCATATATTTGCTCTATTTCTTGAAACTGGTCTCGACTTGAAACAATAGCTCGAAGTCGAGGTCAAGTTTCAAGTTCTCATACATTTGCTGTATTTCTTGAAACTGGCCTCGACTTGAAACAATGACTTGAAGTCGAGGTCAAGTTTCAAGTTTCATACATTTGCTGTACTTTTAGAAACTGCCCTCGACTTGAAACAGTAACATGAAGTCGAGGTCAAGTTCCAAGTTTTCATACGTTTTGTTGTATTTCTTGAAACTGGCCTTGATTTGAAACAATTTTTTGAAGAACAAGTTGAAGTCGGGGTCAATTTTCAAGTTCTCATACTTTTACTGTATTTCAAGGAACTATAGCCTCCATTTAAAGTTGTTCATGGGCACTGGGGAGTAACATAACGGTCATTGTAGCACCAGTAAACTTTCAATAAACTGAGAATGGAGTTTTCTTACCTGCACAGAAAATACTGTTCCATTTTAACTCTCCCAACATCGACATGAAATAGAACTGAAAAAAAATTAATACTTTAAAATACTTCAAAATAAAACAGACGCTAAAGGCTCAATTAGTTTCTATATATTGTTCGCCATCCAGTAAACATTATTTTCTAATCTCGTAGGGGTTAATGACGCCACTGATGACGTCACCCGCGAGCTCCTTTTCAGACTTTACGGCACATTCTAGAATAATGCGACGGCATATTCCGCTCGGGCAAATATCGCGGTCCTTGTGAAGATATGCAAGAATACTTTTATGATGATATTGAATCTGTTATCAATAAGTATCTCTTCGTTTCAAGGGGTGGTAACGACTGTTGTACTATGACCACAACTGTTGGCAAATTGTTCCGCGTACAGAGATTTCATATCTGCGAACATAATTTGATACAACTCTATATCGTTCGTCAACACCAAATTACGAAACTTTTATTTTCCTCAAAAGAGACAAACGTAGTGTAATTAAAGAATGGCAATTCTGAGTTGCAGTTGGTGTTGTTAATGAATTTCGACATTCATATATCAGTGCTATACAGCGCGATATCAGCCCTCAAGAACTATACAATTGTTCTTGTTCCTCAAACTCCAAAGGTCCAATATATTTATTGAAAGTCATGTGCGAGCACTGGGAGAGCCGTCTTTACACGTATTGCCTCACACGGCCCGTAACTGCAAACGCGTGAAGGGAACTCATCCACTGAAACAGTGAAAAATCCTGATAATTTCAGCTTTGCTGAAAACGCAAGTTGCAGCGTGGTTTCAATACATACTTAAGGTATTACTTGTTTTGTTCTATTCCCAGTGATGTTAAATTAATCTTGTAGATAACTGAGCGGAAACCAAATAATATACTTAAATCCAGTTGATCTCCAGCAGGGTTTTTGTGTTTATAGTTTTAGCATTTGAAGACTCTACATTACTTCAAGTACGAAACAGTGGCAATTTTACAAACAAGTTTTCAGCGCGTGTTCTAGTTTTCTTCCTCCAGTTCAAATCTGTTCACCGTCCAGTTTTGCGACAAAAAGTTTCAAATGCCGTGAAATGGAAATATCAAGTGCAACCTATAGAAAGCTTTCTCAACTTTGGTGTGCTTGAAAATATGGCCGAATATCATGTCGGCTTGTACTGTTAGTAAATCAAGAAAAAGAATATATTGCTTCTTTCTCTCCAATTAATTAACTCTAGTTTGAAAACACACGGTTGAAGTTGTGTAAATTGTTTATTGAAGCTGATTTAGAGTATAACATTTTAACACTATCGTTTAAAGTTTAGCAAGTACGCTAAAATTAACCAGTGATTCAAAGGAGAAGACTGATACAGCCAGATCTCAACGAATCCCAACCTCCTCAAAGTCAAACAAACAAAAAAACAGACTCGTTGCGTTCAGATGAGACAATTGAACTCGATTAGTTCAATTGACAAAGGAAAATGTCTTTGTGTCCAAGCGTGATTTAATACTGGTTTATTACAACTTTTGGTTGATTGTTCTTCTGCTCGGAACTTGTAACGTTTGGACAAATAATCAATATGCGAGTCTGTTCTGCAATAATATACTATATCATAATATGACGCTCTCTCAGCAAAACATTTACATATCATTACCAAGGCAACGTCACGTGAATGTAAATAAATAAATGTCTTTTTTATAAATTCATATAAGGTTCTCAGCTGACTTGTGTACGCTGTTTAGGAGACTAAACATCTGAACATGTCGCGTTGAACTCTGCGACGCAAACTAGTTATTTTTCATTTCTAATTTGAGTGCAACAAGTTGCAGACTACAATACTCAAATCAAACGACTTAAATGTTGTACCACAAAATTTCATTTTCACAGAAAATTTAAATGGTAACAAGTAAAACGTCAGGCATGCGCGGTTCAGTGTCGGTTTATTGGAAATCAGCGAAGCAAAATACCAAATATTCAACCGTTATTTGAAATTGATTGGCAGGTGTCGTGTAAGAGTGCATCAGCGAAACTGTGCGTGAAAAACACAAGTCAGGAAACATGCCGTAGTGGGTGCGTTGCAAACAGACGGAACTTTCAAGCAGTCTTTTAATATAGATATTTGTGCCGTGAAGGGCAAACTTCCAACGTATTCTGCCTGACAAACAAGATCGTGTGAAGAAAGAAACCGGAGGATTTGCAAATGGTATGTGTTCGTTCAGTCATGATCAAATTAACACAACTAAAATATAGAAAAAGTTTGCTGGTTAATGTGCACTTATCCCTCTTATTAGAACATAAAACAAGACGCCACAAGCATTCGACAATAATGGACATTTCGTCAGTGTCTCGAAATGTTGCCGAAATCCTAACTGTTAGTGAAACTGAGCCCTGATAAGAGTTATGGTAGTGTTCTATAGCAGATTTAAAATTCTAAAATAAACATAGGCTTCAACGTCTAAACATGCAGAATACAAGTCATTTTGATTCATTATCTTCAAGTTACAATAGAATCCAACACAATATATCGTATACAAAAGACCACCGGTCAGGTTTTACCATAACGATTCTCAAACGTAAACTACTTTGCACTACTATTTGATAAAGAAATTGTCTTAAATAAATCCAAGGCCTGGCAACATTCGTATAGATTTCCAATATTACCCAAAATTGTATTTCAGTGCCTCAAAGAATAAGCTATCAAATAAAATTACCCTTGTGAATTATACCTTACCTATTGTGTCTTGTCAGTTGTTTTATTTGAAATTCAAAATATATTGTCCTAACTAGTTCTCTCTTTATCTCTATTTCTAAAGAAAAGAATTTAAAAACATTTCGTGCGACAGCCCAAGAACCTAATGACTCCCTTTTGTGCCACAAAATTTGATGGCTGTCGGCTGAACCACGAAGGCATACAAGGATTGAACGTGCTGGGCCAATATTATTCAATATTGCCCTTATTTTAATTTCATCAGGCCACAGGCAATATTTTCACACGTGAGCAGTTCAGGAAATGAAAAGAGACTCTTTTAGATTTTGTAAACAAGAAATCACTGGCATGCTGGGACGCCACCTGATAGAATTCAAAACAAATGTCAACTGATATATTCGCTATAAAATCGCTGATGGTATTATGATGACCTGACGAAGTCATGATAACATTTTCAAATTAATTTGTTTCGTTTTTCTACAGCTGGAAGCTTCGACAGATACTAAGAATCTTGATTTCATTTCAGCCAAATCCCGTTTTTAATTATAGTTCTGGACTTATACTGCTATTCATGAGCTTCTTAACAATCGAATTCAGGTCTTCCGTATGTTTTGCTAAAAAAAGAATGAGAAAGAAGTCACAAAGCAATGTAATATATTTACAAATATTGAACATTTTCGCTGCTAATTTCGTGCCAATATAAGTTAGTACAAACCAAAGTAAATTTTTATATTGATGTTGAATTTATACAAGAAAATTCCCTAAAATGTAAATGAGTTTTGTAAATTGCCATGGACAAATCTTTCGGCTGTATAAAACGACATCACCCGCAGTTGTTATGGCGGGAAAATTACGTGCGCAACCAAGCTTTCAGCTCAATACCAGATATTAAATTTCTTTCAGGCGGGAAAATCTGCTTCGTCAGTCATGCAAGATGGACAACAGCATTCAGCTAACATTTTGATGAAGCAAGCTCCCGGAACCACTTTTAAAGAAACAGCGATGAAAAGTTCGCATCCATCTTCAAACACCCGCTTCTCGTTTTCTTGGAGAGACTTGGCAAGAAATCTATATCTGCACGATGAGGTAGCAGTTGCGAATGGTGAGTTGATGAAGAAACAGGCAATAAAGCAAGACGGAGCAAACAGAAGAGCTGCCAAACCGAAATCGTGTAAGTGTGTTTAGAACCTTGTTAAAACACATATTCTGAGCTTCGTAATAATATATGATCCATGAATTTCGAAAAATGTCACTCTGAAACAAATTACAAACTCAATAAACTTCTAAATTCCTAAAACTGAAAACAGGGAGTCGACTAGGTTAAATATATCAGAGCCGAATAAGCAACATTTTACTGAATTTAATTTTGGCTGATTTATTAAGAAAGTAGGTAGATTTCCTGTTCCATCGAGTTTCAGCGAAAATGTTTTTTTAAAATATTTAGTCAACCGTCTAAGTAATCTAGCTAACTGGATGTTTTGTAAAAGTTTTGCATTGTTTATATTCTCAAGTTTCACTTTTTGCTTTTGTTTGTTGTAGTAACGTGATTGTGTGATTAACGCACGCTGTTTGGACTACCCGGTTTGTTACCGCCACATGAAAACTAACCCATTGTATTAAAAAGCAGTCGATTTTTAAATTAAAATTGATTCAAACTTATTAAAGAGCCATAGCACAAGAAACGCGTCTTCTTTCGATGTTTCGAGTTTCCTCCCTTGGCGCTGTTTCGCTTCCAAAGGCAGTCGACTGGTACAGTTTAATGAACTATTTTTCATTTTTCAATCCCGCAAACTCCTTCCTTCAGCTCTGACTCGCAACATTAATTAATCAATCATCCTCTAATCTCATCATGGCCAAAGAAAGGTTTTCGTTAAACGCATGAGTAGTAAGACTTAAAGAACAATAGGTTAGCACATGGTGTCTGATCCGCAGCAAAATCTTTCGCCACATGGTTTCTAATTTACAAGAAAAACAAAGACATTTGCAGAATAGCGGCGCGACAAAAGAATTTCGTTTTGATATTCAAAAGCCGTGAGTGTAGGAATGTTTTGCCAAGAAATTAATTACCGATAACTTGATTTACCAAAGTATATGTGATCACCTTATAACTATATGATTATTTATTTATTTATATATTTATTGAATTGTTTACACGCAACTAAAACTCATTGATTTATTTGAAGCCCATCGATATATCTTAGAGGTTATTAAACAGAGAAATATCAGTATGCATGGTAGCTCTAATCCTATTGTTTGTAAACATTGTGATAACATTGCCTTTGGACTGATAATGACTCGTTCGGCTGCTGGTGCTAAGAAAGTCAAACTATACATGAAAGTAATGGAAATGCAATCGTATCGACAAACTAAAGAAGAACTTTCAAATATTACATCTTCCCACAAGGCAAATGGAATTTTAAAATAGGGCTTGGTGTTCAAGGCGCACAGCAGTAAACACTCGAGTTTGGTGACATATTTAGTCTGTTTATGCAAAGTAGGTTTTTCTTGCCCAAGTTGTTTAAGGTTTGGAAAGTGGATACGGGTCGGAAGTCTATTTTAAAATAAAACGGTCATTAATTCTGGAAGGAATTTTATTTTTCCATAATTATTCTTACAAATAATACTTGGCATCTTTGGCCGGATAGCAACAGAGATATGGGTTGAATTCCTGAGGTTCATTGGCACAATTCAGTCACATAGTTCAACCGGGAAATATTTTACCAAAATATGCCGAAACTAGGTGACAAAATCGATCAAGGAAACTGCCACAAACAAGACAGTAAATCCAATAAACCAGTAATATTACCTTTCGACTTTTTTGTCTCTATTTTAAGTATTAGAAAAACAGTAAGCGAGACGGAGTTGTCTTATAACAAAACCATCTATTTTTTCAATTTCGATAATAATAAATGTGGAATGAAGTAACATTCTTACAACACCAAAACGTCCGGCAGGACTGAATAATATTCTCGTATATCATGATGCTCAGAAGTAAGCAAAGAGTATACTCCTATAAACCTAAGTTCAAATGATTATATAATTATGTAAAATATAATTTTTCTCTGGTCAGTACAACTCAGATACTTCCGTGTAGTATACTTTGCTCACTTCCGAGCTTCATGATATACGGAAATATTGTACCAGCATCATGATATACGGAAATGTTGCGCCACAAAGATCACGTGTTCAATTAATCTGGCCTAAATCCAAAGGGAACTAATCTTCATATTTATGAATTTATTTAAAACATTATACTTATTGAGAAATCTAGTTCATTCAAGCAAAATTTAGTTCAATTAACAAAACAAGTTTTTTTCTCGACAAACCGTTACAACTTACATCCATAATTGCTTTGAAGCTGAGAGCATTTTATACGAAATGTAATTTTTCAGTTATATACAAAACCTGGTGTGAACAGGCGAAAGTGAGAATACGGTGTAGGCAAGCGGGGCGGTTTCTAGCGAATCGAGTGTTGACGTGTTCACACATGAAAAAGCACTTTATTTTATCAACCTTAACAAAATTAAACACAACAGAACTGATCTAAACTTCAAAACCACGTGACATATTTCAGACGGGTTTTCAGCCAATCGCCGGGTCATGCGTAATCATTACTGTAAATATTTATGTGGTAACATTAGATTAAAGGGGCAGACCGGCCGTGACGCTTTGTTTATGTCTTGGTTTCAGCAAGAATAGAAAATAGCTTTCGTAGTCCAAAATTATGAATGAAACTTAGCTCAAAGGTCATTAAAAACAATAACTAAACCATTCTTTGGTTGTTGTTAGAACTTGTTAGTCGTATTTCCCCAGAAAATGTTTAACCGTGGTAATTTTCAACCACACGAAATTAGACGATGACGCCTGGTCTGGCTGGTCTGTCTCTTGAAACTTTCATTCGAGTTTTCTGGAGTGAACCGATATATTCAAAATTGAAGGTATTTCCAGCTTGAAAAAAAATTCCAGCAATGGAAATTAAACACACTTCATAAATAATGGTGAAATGTAAGTCTGGATTATTTAAAACTGGAGCAGATCAGCCATGTATATTGATTTTATCAGTTTCAAATAAAAGATAATTATAAATGAAACGACAAGTTCTCAGTCATAAATATATTGAATGAACGAGTTGTTCTTCGAGCTCATTTATAACTCTAGTTGATAAATGCTTTGAAAGACAATATGTTCGCAACGAACCTTGGCCGATTTCGAAAACAAAAGTAACTGCATGAGCCAAAACACAACTGCCATTCTGAAAACTATTCTCGGGGGTGGCTCTCTCGAGTGACGGGATATGATCAGTTCAGCAGGCACAGCCAATCTCCTGTAGTTCATTTTCACTTTTCTTCTTCACAGTTCACCGTAGAGTGCCACGCCTTAAATGTAAAATGTCACGCTTAAATGTAGAATGTCATGCTAAAATGTAGAATGTCACACTAAGATGTAGATTGTCATGCTAAAATATAGAATGTCGTGCTTAATTGCGTCAATGTGCATACCTGTATGATGTTGGAGATAAGCCTTTGCAAATTATGCTTTTTTTCTTACTATAATGCTCGACTTTCTCACTAAAATCCTTTTGGATAATTAACAATTATCCCCCGAAGTGGAGGTGACTAGTGGTGGATATTCACCGAGCCGCGAAGCGGCGAGGTGAA
>JANSTR010169266.1:0-16845 GCA_025434805.1 Antipathozoanthus remengesaui | reverse complement strand
CCTTTTAAGAAAATATTTCGTAAATTATGTTTCAGGAACAGGGAAATCTCAGTTTCTCAAATATGCTGCTAAAGTCATGCCTCGTTCTGTGCTGACTACCGGAATAGGTTCAACGAGTGCTGGTCTGACAGTAGCTGCCGTGAAGGATTCTGGGGAGTGGCAGTTAGAAGCAGGGGCCCTGGTACTATCCGATGGTGGTCTTTGTTGCATTGACGAGTTCAACAGCATACGGGAACATGATCGAGCCAGTAAGTGCGTGCCTGAGTTGAGAGGACACAGTGTCATAACGAATAACATAATTTACACCTGATTGATCTAGTATAAGTACGGTACCGAGTTCATAAATACACAAGGTTGTCACGACGAATAACAAAACATACGCATGATCGAGCCAGAAAGAAATTGCTCTTTCAACAATCACTTCACTATATTTGGCAGCTGAAACGTTTTTGACGAGAGCTAGAGTCAGTTTAAACAGCTTATTAGACTAGTTATAGAGAAAGCTGCAGGTGAATGTAGCATATCAAACAAAAGGCTGAAACTTGCTGCGCCGTACCGGTAATATATACTACTTGTTAACCGAGAGTGAGGTCATTACAGGGAAATCTTAGAACGAAGTCTTGATGCTGTAGACTTCGCTGTAATGACCGAACGGACGAGGTTAATAAGTTATTTATTTTATGGCTTTTTTCGAGTTCTTCGGCAATTCTATGCGACCCTTGTGACGAATGAATCCAGACGGGGAGTGATTTTCCATTTCCGATTGCGCGCGTATGTATGACAAGACGCGGTGATTACTGGTGCGAAAATGTGAGGGAGACAAAACAACTCTTTTGTCTGAGTTTTTATTACATTTACTGGTCACAAATTTTAATCAGAATATTCTACCAAACCCAAAAAAATGTCAGGCATGTTGCAAAAGTTCAGCCAAAAATATGGCCGAGTTCTTGTCGAGTGTTTCATTCATCGTTCAACTTCAATAAATAAATATGTGCGAAGAAATTGGAGCCATTGCATTTCAGAAAGATTTCCATCAATCTCAACAACATAACGATGCTTCTCTCCTTGTTGGTTGATTGTCACAGGACCACTAAAGATTGGAACTGCTAATATTTGCCCACGCCAAAATGCCATTGCGAGTTTAGAGAACCGAAATGAAACTGGAATTGTTCACGGCGAGCGAAGTTTTCTTGGTTTAAAGACTTGAGAGCTGCTGGCCGTTTGGCATAAGCTGCTGTTACGTATGAAGACTAAAAGTGGCTGGCGTTTTATGGATGGCTAAGTATGTAGGACATTTGTCGCTTGTGATATGCATTCTCAGACTTGTAAGAGAGCAGGCTTTGGAGGTTTTTCTGGTCCGCTAAACTGCTTTGGATTTTGTGTCACATTCACTGCTCGCGGCCGCCATCTTGTATGGGATCTGTTCACAACTTCAAGGACAACATCGTCCCAGCTTACAAGTAATTTGCGACTCATCGCGGGCTCGGAAGTCAAAGTACAGAAAGAGAAACCACCATTGGGTTCTCAGGAGAGCCACAGGATTTTTATCTCCAAATAAACCACTCGCAAACAGGTTGTTCGCCTTCTTCTATACGCTCGTTGTTTGGTAAGTTATCTAGGAACCAGTAGAAACATTTTATATCGCTGACAGTTTCCTTCACAGTGTTATTGCCTTCTTGCCCTAAAATAAATTTCTTGAGTTCCTCCTGGCTTTTGCAACCAAATGTTTCACTGGCAACATTGTTGTTATTTTCACCACAGTTTGCGTTGTGTTGTCTTCATCTGGATAGTAAAGTTCACTGTCCGAGTGTTCGTCGTGAGTCACATTTGTTTCACCTTTATGGTCTTTGTAGAAATTAAGCTTAAGGAGGTTCAGTTAAACAGTGTGTCGTAGTTTTCACGTTCACTCGTCACTCCGTTGTTGACAGTCAGCGAGCGGTCTGAGAAAAATCTCAATAATGACTGATCACGAGCGGTCATTACGAGATTACCATGAAATCTTCTGTTGCCGAGAACCAATCAGAGCGCGCGCACTATCGTGGCCATATAATAAAGTAAGTTATTGTGATATCTAGTGGTAATATTGATTGTGATGATGGTAGTTTCAACAGTGATGCACAAAAAGACGACGCTTTCCTGATTGTGATGTAAGTAAATATGCGCATACAATTTATAACAGTCTTTTTATTATTTCAGATGGAAAAGATTTGGAGTGAATTACAGCCACTAGTTGACAACATCATCCCGAAAGACAATGGTTCGCCAGCCCTGTCACCCCCTGGATCACCACCTGTTTAGGATACCTGTGGTGCCATAGGCAACCCACTTTGATAGCAGTTTAGGAGGCAAATATTAAGTACTATACCTGTGACAGAATATAGACTAATAATAGAACCTGCGAGGTTTGCCCGGGATTATTGAATTGTGTAGCACATTGTGTAGCGAATACGTTTCGATATCCCGGTGTGGCGCCAAACCAAGCAAACAGTTTTACAAGGTATTCTTAACACCAAATAGAAATAATGGTTAAATATATAGCACAAACTAATATTTTCTTGTAATACGTACAAATTACAAAGCGGCTTTCGTATAAGGAACAGTGTCATTTAATTTCAATTAATTTATCTTTCACAATTTGGTTTTTATCAGATTTTGCTTTTACCAAATGAAAACACAAATTTGTTCTTTCACATTTATATTATTTAGTGAAAACGCATAGTTCTTGTGTTTACTTTGTACCGTTAAGTAAAAGATAAATCTTACAGACTCTAGTCAACGATTGCTAATCAAAATTCTCGACAGTATCAGTTAGAAATCATTTGGGATTAGTATATTTTAGACTTGTATGGTCCCACGGGTGATACCTTCAAACCAGTATTATCGTGCATGCCAATAATTATTTGTAGAATGCGTTTCTTTGCCAATCAAGAACGAAATCCAAACCACAAAGAACTCCGGCCGACGCCTCTGTGTTTTGACTTCTCGGGTGCAGATTATGACATTCTCTCTTATTGGCTGAAGGACAAGAGACGCTAGAAATATGCATAAGCATTTTACTGTTGTAGCCATTTGTAGGCTGAAAACTGATTGTACGGAGATTAGATCAAATCATTCATCGTTCAGTTGATTGTGTAGTGTTCAGTGGTAGTGATATATATAAGAGCCGCGTTGGAGTGGCTTTCTAATTTTTGGAATTGTTCCAAGTTAACGAGAAAGCCAGCGTTAGCGCTTGCAATTTTCATTAGCCAGAAACTCTTCCGTATGTTCTGGCAATGTATAGGGACATCTGACTTGTTTAGTAGCTCATATGCTTTCATTTTCTCACACGACAAGATTATTCATTGTTTTCGCACAAGTTGTGATTTAATATCGACTACGATTATGCACGAAATACTTCTGTTTGCACGGACGTGACGTTAGTAGTCTGTGAATTGCATAGCACTGAGTGAACTGAGTACTATCATCCTTGAAATCAGTCATTTTCATGCACAGTAATGCACAATAATGACACAAGACGTGTTCAACAAATTAATGAAGAGTGAAGGTAGCCCGTTTAAGCTGACATAACATTAATGACGGGTCTGGCACCCATTGATGTGGCCAGTCTTGCTGGTCGGGGCTGGTTACAGTAAGCTGTCATAGTGATGAGATTGCTATCTTATGCTATGTTCTAACTGTGGGCAAACAGATTTTGATCATCTATTTTGGCTCTTATTTTGTTCATAGGACACAGACATATACTTGCCACAATTGTCTTGCTACATCAATTCACCTGTATTTTGGAAAATGATTGTTTCTTAAAAGAAAGTCTTTTATTGTACTACAACAATTACCAGTGTATCATTTACTTTTAAAATATTTGTAATAGTTCAGCAACTTGCCCATAATGTGACTTTTGAGTGCTCTTAAGTAATAAAGTTTTATTGGGCAATTTTAAATAACGGAAAATTAGCTAAGATAGTGTGGAGGTGCTTCAGTATATTTTGGTGACACAGGAGACGAAGTGCTTTCCCGGAAAATCTGTGCGAAGAATCTGGTTCAAAAGTTAAACAATAAATTTGTGAAAATTGCTGTAGATCGACTAATACATCGAATAACTGTAAATTTCTAGATTTAATAAGAAAAGTGGCAAATAAAAACATAGATTAACACTGATGTTATGAGCCTGTGCAAATTGGGTTCTAAGAACTTTATGTTTATTATCCAACTTCAGTCCGCCATGCAAAAAAGACGTATTTTAGACAACTTAAGAAGTATCCCGGTTTATCATCAAAATTTTCCCAAAATTCAGTGAGGGAGGGCGGGTTTTTTTGCCTTAACATTTTGGGGGACTACCAAGTGCGCTTGAGAGTAAATCTACACCACTAACTACCAAATTAAGTGTGACACGGCCATCTATTTTACAACACAATTTATTAATCGTATATATTTTAATGTACACGTAATGCGCTTCATCTCTACATGTACTAGAATTCAAAACCCCACGTTGCTTGGTCACTGACAACACATACTGTAGCAGTTCTGTTAGTCGACGCAGTAGTCTGTAATCACTTAAGACAAGGCGAGTTAAAATATTAAAATGGTTGCTGTACGATGTGAGTACAAGTGTCGCAATGTGTCGCTGACCGACTGTTTGTCATTTCGCAAAAGGAAAATACTTCTCGACGTTTTCATCATTTATCTCTTTCACTTAAAAGATAAAAAGAAGTCAATGCGCTGGCAAAAATCAGTGCGCGCACTGATGATAAACCGGGATATTTTTTGAAGTGGACTTATCTTTAAATTGTTTTACCATCTAGATGTTGTTGCGACTCGTACCTCAATTCCCAATTTTTTTACTGATTCAAATAGCCAGCTTATACTCAATGGGACACTCTACACTGCCTTGCGGCTTGGAGCTGAGTCTGTTCTTCATCTGAAGTATACTTTTCTTCATAAAAATAGTGTGTCCACACTCTTTCACACACTTTCATAGCTCTCACAGCTTTTTCAATTTCGGCGCCATTTTGGATTTTTTGAACAATCGATGTTCAACGTTTTCTTTTACCAAAGCAATAAGTTAGTTCAGCCTAGCTTGGTTCATTCATGATTTTCTGTTCTGCAGTTTTATACTAACCGGTTTACAGTGCTATGTATGGTATAGTATGTTTTTAGCTTTTATTTATGAAGAGTGATTGTGTTTTAAGTTCCTGATGGCTTGTGGCAATTCATCATGAAAATGTATTTCCTTAACTGACATGCTAGTTCCCATTGTTTTTTATATTTATTGTTTTTTATCCGCACTTCTAATTTGACAAAACCAGTTGGAGCTGTGCTTGCATGCAGCCACCAGTTTAAACACACGCAGATCGAGAAGGGACAAATTGTCTGCCGGCACACAGCAGCTCGTAGTCAACACACACGGAAAGACACAGCCAGGGACGACCACTTTTGTTTGTTTGATCAAAAAGAATATCAGACAAACAGGAGCCCAGTCTGATCCAATCATGATGTATAAATAAAAGCCCAGTTTAATAAGGGATCCCTTCTAAGACATCAGGCAGCAACACATTTGGTTTCCAGACTGTTCGCCTCTATACAGAAAACACTCAACAACAACCTGGAAATCGTTTCATGTATGTTACACCTTCTAGATGCCTGTCTAGATGTCGTGTCTTTTCCTCGTTCTTCATTTGTTTGTCTATTTTTACTGTTATATAGTTGCAAATGTAAATAGACGTACCTGCTTTGAATGTATGTTGTTTAAAACGGTTCAGCCAATGTATTTAAAATTATTGGGTAGTATTAATAACTGTAATAATATTTTATTCTATGAGTGAAACATGTACTAATTATTCCATGATATCCATTTCTAATTTGCCAATGTTTTAACCGATCTTCCTGTAATAACGACTTTAAAGAAACATTAAAATATCCAGTAGCAATTTTGACAAATTAAGTATATTTCGTTATTACTGTAATTGTTACATGATATACAACAACTGCACCAGCAATACAAGCAATTTAATTCAAAAACGGTTAATACTAAAGAAGAATTTATACTTTTCTCGCTAAACCAATAAACTCTTTCAGATGCTTGAAGGAAGGGCATTTGTTTATTATTAACAAAGATGACTAACCATATATGATACCTTAAACGCCATCATGAAATGCTTGAGATGGGTTCAAATTTCCTAAACTACTTAGTTGATATAAATTGGACCTGAATTTTCATAATAACAACAAGCTGTGCAAAAGCCTAACTCGGGGTGTATTCTTGGTATCAGTTTTGATTAATATATTGCGGTATTCTAGTTGAAATTATTATCTTTACTTACTCATAAAACTTGACAGTTACAAATAAAGCTAAACGAAACACAGAATACCAGTTCACAACGGGCAGAGCATACTGTTGGCAGTTCAATAAATCACAAGTTCGAGCTGTCAGAAAGCTTTTGACTAGCATCACAAACCAATGTTATGCCCAAATCGGCGAGCATATATTTCGTGGGCAAACGCTTGGAAAGTCAAAATTAAACCATTTATTAGTTTCAAATATCCACTGGTTTCATTGATATTAAAAAGTGCTGTCCCCTTCATAAAGGCAATCATGCTATTCAAATTACCTTGGATCAGCAATTCTTCCAATATAATGAAGATTGTGATATAGGGGAGGGGAGAAGATGTAGAAAAAGGTTAATACTGCACCTTTTCCCTAGCCTATGTTGCCGACGGTATGTTTGCGTCTCTAAAATATGGTAAAAGATATTTTAACCTCTACCGCTTTTTTTGTATTTTTCTGCAACGCAGGCTGCTTTTTGTTGATCTTTCTACAGTTCTATTTTGCTAATTACATCTTCTTCTTTACTAAATCATTCTAGTTTCTCACTTAGAAACGTTACGTATGGCTTTTAAACCGTTTGTTATCGCGTTAGTGAACCTCTGCCTATGGGTCTTGCTTTCTGCACAAAATGAAGGAAGATGCCCTCCAATCGGGTATTTTTGGTATTCTCATGGTAAGTGGTTTGCAGTCGGTGACATGCTATGGAAACTTTTTCTAGGCCATGTAGACCCCGTGTTATAGTCCAAATTAGAACTGAAGCGCTAGCAATACCAATACCGCTCTGTCCACACCAAATGCCTTCAAAAGCACTTTAGGAAATTTATTTATTTATACGAACTCTAGTTGTTTATATAGAGATTTCGACCAAACACAAGTAAAATTACGATAACGTTTTGTGTGTTTCTGATCGCCAATGCACCACTGAAACATCATTCTGATTAGTCACTTGTCAGTAAAGTCTTCATCTTTATTGCTACATGCAGTATACCTCAATAAAGTAGAATTCTTTTCTACGGTGTTTATATTTTAATTATAAAATATCTGGTTGTCTGTAGATATGAAATTCTCTTTTCGTGTTCGCTTCGTCATCTCACTCATTCCCTGCGCTCATCTTTGAAATATTAATTTCAGCGCTTGAACCAAGCCAAGTATCATTCTCTATTCGTATAATTTAGAAGACAATATTTGAAATGCCTTGATTACATTCAAATTGTAATTTTACCTTTTAACTTTTGATATTTGAATAGATTAGGAACCTGTTTCACTAGGAGTGCACACATTTTTAAGTGCCATCAAATTCATTGCATAGATCTGTGTAATTTTGCTGAAAAATACTTATCTAAAATATTAAACTCTATGCAAACTGCAATTTTACCATTTAGGTGTAGATAATCTAATAGTTGTTGAATTTAATACGTTAATATGAGCATTTTAGCAAGGTTTCTTACAACCACTATTTTGATCCAGTCACATAATTAGAGATAAAATCAATTATTAATATGGCATATACATACCAATCTTTACCTAGAGAAGTATAAGGGATTTAAAATACAGTTGAGATAGATCAGTAAATATATTAACCTTGCCGATTATTATAGTAATATAATTAATTATCAGCATCAAATGTATTCTAAACAATTTATCAGACAGGGTGCTTAAAGACCGTATTATTGAAAAACTCAACCATGTTCCAGAAGACAAATGCCAGGCAGCTTGTATAAAGAACCCAAGTTGTTATTCAATAAACTACCTAAAGCAGATGTCTGAAGGAAATTGCGAAATCAATGATGCAACCCGCGAAATGTTCCCTGTCTCCTACAGAAAACGGAAAGATTGGACTTACTACGTTATTGCGGGTATGTCACTCCAATCTTCTAATTATGGATGCTCAGATAATCTGTCATGTTGACGATCTGTCTGTGGATGATCTATCTTGTTGGGCATCTATCTATTGATGATGTATATTTTTAAGGATCTTAGCTGTCTATGGAGTATCTATCTAAGGAAGTGCTTTATTATGAACTTATTGCGATTTTGAGACGTAAATACCACTTTATGTTGATGGCTAGTTGGGAAACTATATTTCATATTGACGCAATCGCGAAGCAATGAAGCCAATACGTAGAATATAGTCTCCCATCTAGCAATGCAGTCAGGATTATTTTATTGTATGTCATCATTTATATCTAGTATATATATCGTTATATCTAGTACTGTGCATTTTGCATTACACTGAAGCAGTATACCTTTGTCCCTTGTGGGCGAGATGAATATCATTATTGTCCAACTTCAGGAAAGACAATTTTAAGTCCTGAACGAGTACAAATATTGTGTGATTTGTCACACATCTCAACTGCTTTTTGAGTAAAAGAGAATAAATGGTTAATAAATCTTTCATTAGACAGTTCAATGTGTAGTATGGGTGCTTACGTTTACTCGTCTTTTGTATTTTGACTCGTCTTGCGAGCTCGCCCAAATACTTCATGAGTCGCAAAAATATCTACCCATACTACACACTAAACTGTTTAATAAGATATATACACATACATATGTAGCACAATAAAACAAAAGGGGTCTCCTGAACAAGCCCAGCCTTCTGATCAAGACACAAAAATTGCTTCTTTTAAAACGTTCAAATTTCCCTTGCTTTTAATCCCGATCGAGTAAATGTTCTGGAAAAGACAAAAGGCGAAGAATAGTACTTTGGGTCTTGAGAATTTGTTTTTGAATGTGTCGATAAGATCCGTCGGTTTTGCGTCGATTTAGTGACGAATAACCACAACTTCGCTACATACTGCTGCCTGCAACAGTTAGGGGAAAAAAAGAGTTTTAAAGAACTCACGATACCGGACTGATCGTGGCAGTTAGAACGAATAAGTTCGTAGGTAGACTGGTGTAGCTGAATCGGTTTGCTGTGACCGCATGTGTGGAGGTTGGCGCTCGCGTAAAAGGGCCAGGCCAGAACCCCCCACTTCACTTCTCCTTTGTTCTGTCGTTATATCTTGTGTCGTCGGGACGAGTGTTTAGCCGCAAGTAAACTCAACCGTTACGGTTTTGATTGCAATTACTACAAATAGCGTGATGGAGGTGTTAGGTAATTAGGGACGGCCTGCATAATGTTTTGTCGAAGGTGTCAGAATCAGTTTGAGTGAAAGTAGATATGGCTAAAAATCACCTTCTTGGAGCAGATATCGCACTGAAAAGCATAACTGTGAACGCGCTTAGCTTCAAACCGAATCACAAATTATTACATTAAACGGTGAAATAAGCGTTGATATAACAAACGACGCGCCAGATTAACATGCGAGTTAAGTTAAACAGAAGATCGATTTTAGTGTCCTTGACGTACTACGGGATACCCCTTTTCTGTTATTGCTGTAGATATATTAATTATTGACGCAGAGTTATACTTTTATAAACAAAAGGAATTTCGCGTCGCCCGAAATCAATCCAAACCACGCCTAGGTGAACACGGTTCTTTAATGATAGATTTTTAAAGTAACAAACCATACACACCTCATACTCCACTAGTTTCTTCGTTAGATTATGTTGTGCCATTTATAGAAGTATACCGTCCTCTGTTGGAACCTTTCGGCATGGTAACCTTTAGTTTGGATCCTTGGTTCTGCCAAGAGAGTTATGCCAAGCATTTGGGAACCTCAAAACTCCACGGGTCGCTAGAAAATCCTCTTGTTTTAAGTTTTCTTGTAACACAACATCCAAACAATGAATGGTAAGCTATACAGTGATCTTTGCTTTACCGAGCAATTCAATTGAAAATATACCTTCGTCAGTGGCAAAGTCAGAACAACCTTCATCAATCAAACTATCTTGGTTTATTGATTCATGTACTATCGATATCCGATTAGTAAATTGCAATTTAGTTTTGATAAGTCAGTGGATATTTCTGCTAATCATTGTGACAGGTTTGGGATACGCTATCGTCGTGGTCAACACGCTGCTGTCCATATATTACAATGTGATAATGGCCTGGGGATTTGTCTACCTGTTCAACTCCTTTAGAAGCGACGTACCGTGGAAAACATGCGGCAACTCTTGGAATTCGCGCTTTTGCAAGTATGGGTGCTGTTTTATCGATCCTCTTTGGGACAATGTCTTTTTTAAATTTTATATTGAGTTTCACCTTTACGCTATTACCTCTAAGAAAAACAGTCATAAGAAAATGCTAGAAAGTTAACTTTCTAAGGGGAAATTGATACCTATGCGACCTTTTTAATACACTTGGTGGTTAATCCTTAAGCGTATGGGATGGGGGGGGGGGGGGTGAACAGAGTGAAAAGATTAAAACTACTGCATACGTGATTGCTTTGTTCCATAGAGCTGACAGAAATTTGGGACAAAATGCTACTTTCAACTGCACCGCAGCAGGCCTATCAGTCAATTGCACGGCGAAATACATCTCTCCAGCAGAGGAGTATTACAAGTGAGTTTATATATCAATTCGTGCTGATAACTTGTCAATATTGTTCGAGCTTCCGCCTCATATGTTGCCTTTGTCTGTCTTCAGATCTTTGAGCTGCAGCTGTTATTGTGTTCGATCCCTCCGTCGTTTCAGTGTTCTTTAATAAAAGGCCTTCAATCATTTCCCCATTTGTATTCGTTTCAGGTTACATGGTTGATACATGGTTGACAGTTCACATTGCTGTCACACTAGCTAAACTAAATAGTAAGAACATCGCAGTAACGACACCATCTATTGTCACTGCTCTCAACATCGGACAGCAGGAACGTAGCCAGGTGGAGGGTTCCAGGGTTTCCGGAACCCCCCTCTCGCGCCAAGGAACCCCCCCCCCCCTCTCCTATTATTGACAGTGATTTCATCCCAGCAAGAGTGTAATGGACTCTCGATTCCTGAAATTATTCGTTTTGGTCTGTGCTTACAATGAGCACATTTGCTCAACGGCAACCAAGGCGTCTTCTGTTTGCATAGAGTAAACGCTAAAGTCCCGTACGTACGTCATGGAATGTAAGGATTTTAGACCAACCGTTTTTCGTTGGAACCAAAATTGGAACGCCCCCTCCTAGAAATCCTGGCTACGTCCCTGGACAGTAGTTTTCTGAGCTACAGCCGGATATGTCCGTTATTTTTTAGAAATGTCAATATAATCCATCTGCATAACGGCTCCAGAAAGCGTGTTCACGGTTCCATCAGTCACTTTGGTCCGCGCTCGTCCGCGTGACTGTCCACGTGACTTTCACTTTGTCGTTGAGAACAAAATTGCGGTGAGTGAAGAAGAAAGTTGGAAGCGAGCATTTAAAGCTGTGACAAGGCAATTTAATATTGAAAATCTCCTTGAAGAACAGCAGACATTGAAATGAAAACGAATGATCAATATGAATATTCAAACACCAGGTAAATAGTTCGGCCCCGCCATCAGCGCGCGAAATAAAACTGCACTTGTTTTTATTGTAAGCGCGTGACTGTAGCGTGATCATAATTCTTGGCCAATCAAAAGGTGCGTATCAAACTAATCCAAAGTAACCAATCAGAAATGGTTTCTTATTTTCATGAAAATTTGAACAAGCGAACTGGAGCCGTTGCGCAGACTGTGTACATGGATATTTACAACTGTCTGCGACGCAGGCTATTGTCATCAATGTTACACTATTCTAGTTCTCATATCTCTTCATATTGCTGTCAATCGTCTCCGCAGCCGCAACACTGTTTGTTGGTACTGCTGTCACAGATCTGACAGTCAATAATATTCCTTTCATACCAGTGAGCACATCACTGCCAGGACACTGTCTGTTGTTACTGTTGTCACAGCACAAAACAACCTGCAAGAGTTTATTGACTAGCTTCTTTGTTCTCAGCAATTACGTGTTGCAGATAACTGACGGCGTGGATGAACTTGGCGAGTTGAGGTTTCCCATCGCCATGTGCTTGCTGCTGGCATGGGTACTAGTGTTTCTGTGTATATGGAAAGGAATCCGGTCATCTGGCAAGGTGAACTCACATTACTTTGACTACACACTTCTTGCGTGACGTTTTCTCTGATGGAACGTACATTTACCAACAATTACTGCACTCAGACATTGACTCATGATTTAATACAGGCATTTCAAGTATGACAAATGATTCATGATTTTTGACACATTGCTTAATATATCTACAGCAATAACAGCAAAAGGGGTATCCCGTAGCACGTCGAGGATACTAAAATCGATCTTCTGGTTTAACTTAACTCGCATGTTAATCTGGCGCGTCGTTTGTTGTATCAACGCTTATTTCACTGTTTAGTGTAATAATTTGTGATTCGGTTTGAATCTAGGCGCGTTCACAGTTATGCTTTTCAGTGCGATATCTGCTCCAAGAAGGTGATTTTTAGCCATATCTACTTTCACTCAAACTGATTCTGGCAACTTCGACAAAACATTATGCAGGCAACACCTCCATCACGCTATTTGTAGTAACTGCAATCAAAACCGTAACCGTTGAGTTTATTTGCGGCTAAGCTATAACGACAGAAAAGAGGAGAAGTGAAGTGGGTGGGGCCGGTGCACCACCCAGGTTCTGGCCTCGCCCTTTTACGCGAGCGCCAACCTCCACACATGCGGTCACAGCAAAGCGATTCAGTTACACCAGTCTATCTACGAACGTATTCGTTCTGACTGCCACGATCAGTCTAGTATCGTGAGTTTTTCAAAACTCTTTTTCCCCCTAACAGTTGCAGGCAGGAGTATGTAGCGAAGTTATGGTTATTCGTTTCTAAATCGATGCAAAACCGACAGATCTGATCGAGACATTCAAAAACAAATTCTCAAGACCCAAAGTACTATTCTTCGACTTTGTCTTTTTCAGAACCTTTACTCGATCGGAATTAAAAGCAAGGGAATTTTGAACGTTTTAAGAGAAGCAATTTTTGTGTCTTGATCAGAAGGCTGGGCTTGTCCAGGAGACCCCTCTTGTGTTATTGTGCTACATATGCATATTGACTTTAGCAACTAATTTTCTTGCTTTCCCTCTCTGGATTTAGCTTTTTGAATTTTTTTATATTGTTTGTTCATTTTTGCTCAGTTATGAGCGAAATCGCCAATCTTTTGTCTAGTGTTTTATAAAAAGTTCTAAACGCTTTGCGTATACCAAGTAGTTTCTCTTAACTTTCACACATTTGCAGGATTGAATCCTTGCACATCACTTGCACTACATGAATAAATTCGGTCAACTTAGAAACTATAGTAACAATGTGAGTATTGTTTTTGCTTTCGAGCAAACCTTTTAACAAATATGTTTAAATAAAAAATAATATTAGTAAGTTAAATTGAACTGAACTATTATTTTTCTGCTCTCTAGGTGGTATACGTTTCGGCCACATTCCCATATATTGTTCTGACGATTCTGCTGATCCGAGGCGTGACGCTGGAGGGAGCTGGGAATGGTATCATTTACTACCTCAAGCCAAATATCCATAGGCTTGGAGACGCACGGGTAGGTGCATAGGTTGCTGTTACGATTGTAGCTATGAATATGGTGACCCACGATGGCAGTCAAACAAGAATATATGTAGAAAGATACAAAGAGAGAGAATCATACACGCAGCCCTAGGTATAGGTACAAATGCATATAACTGTAAATACGGGAATGTAGACAATAGTGCATACTGACGGAAACAGAGAAAGGTTCATACACGGAAATAAAGAAAAGTGCGTACACGGAAACAGAAAAAAGTACATACACGGAAACAGAAAGAAAGTATATACACGGAAACAGAGAAAGAAAGGTACATACACAGAAACAGAGAAAAGTACAAACACGGAAATAGAGAAAGAAAGATACATACAGGAAAACAAAGATAGAAGGTACATACACCGAAACAGAGAAAGAAACTTACATACACGGAAACAGAGAAAGAAAGGTACATACATAGAAACAGAACGAAAGATGAATACACGGAAACAGAGAAAGAAAGGTACATACACAGAAACAGAGAAAGAAACTTACATACACGGCGAAAACAGAGAAAGAAACTGGCTGGATGCCGCTGGCCAGATATGACACTTTTCTCACGCTGTTTGCCTTAACAAGGTGTGGCTAGATGCCGCTGACCAGATATGACACTTATACTCACACTGTTTGCCTTAACAAGGTGTGGCTAGATGCCGCTGGCCAGATATTCTATTCTCTTGGAACTGGTTACGGTGGACTGATCACGTACGCCAGTTACAACAAGTTTCACAATAACTGTCACAGGTAATGTTTGTGTTTTCTGGCAGATATTCTTAACATGTTGTACCTTCAGTCGCCTGAAAATATTTGCCTCCCGAAATTGGGTCCAGTATATTAATCTCCCAGCATGGGATAGTCTTGCATGAATATAATTGTTTATAGATGTACTAAACAGAAAGCTTCGAGTACTGTTTGCAACCATTGTTGTGTTTGAAGTTCGTCGCATACCACTTACAATTATTGTCTAAACTTCACTTAGAGATAATTGAGTGGTTTGAAATTATATCTTCATCAAATCTATTTCCTGAGTTATACCATTACCTGAGAAATTTCTGCAATCTGATTGGTCGAGAGCAGTGATATCTCAGCGTAATTTTGAAATACCTACATGTGAAAATTACAGTTTCCCGCCATTAATCTAAGCGGCGCGCGTTTGCCATCTAGTTTCCCGCCATTAAGCTAAGCGGCGCGTGCTCGCCATCTAGTTTCTCGCCATTAAGTGACGTGCGCTCGTTAGTTAAACGACGTGCTCTCGCGAGCTAGTTTCCCGTAACAGTCTCAAGATAAACAGATGCTGTTGCAGAAATTTCTCAGGTATTAGTATAAACAAATAATAGCATGATTTGTACGTAATATTTGGCATAAATACCACTCAGGATATTTCAAAGTTGGTCCAAATTTCACTTGCCTAACGGCTCGTGAAATTATGAAGACCAACTTTGAAATATCACTCGTGGTATTTATGCCAAATACCACTGCAAGTCATGCTATTACCTATACAAATAAGTAACCGCTGTGTATGTTGCTAGCACGGTTCGGTGGTTTGAGTGTGTTGTGATAGATAAGGGTTTGGGTTTGGCGTATTAGAGTATTTACTAAAATCGGTGTTTCCGCAGGGATACAATTATCGTGTCCTTGATCAACTGTGGAACCAGTTTCTACGCCGGATTTGTGATCTTCTCCATGATGGGATACATGGCACATGTTCTGAACACAGACGTGGCAAACGTAGTCCAGTCAGGTATTGAATACAATTTGAATAGAACACTCCACTTCAAGACGCCTCCGGTCCATATAAACAATGACTCCTTGTTATGACTGGCACAAGAATATTCGCATGACATAAAAGATTAAGTCGATTTTTTTGCCCATTTTATTTTATTTTGACCAAATAATACTATTAAGTCATACATGTTATTTTACGTGTTCAAGACCAGGGAGCGTTGCAAACTTAGTTTAGTGTACTTGTCTTCACAACACTAGAGGATGGTGCTGAGGAGAAATATCGCGAGACACTACCCAGGCTGGGGGGCAAATCCCCCCCCCCCGACTGTTTTTCCATAAATTTTTCTTCAGTGGAGAAATATAGAAGGAATAAATCTGGTGATTCTTCCTACAATTTTATAAGGAACATTTTGATATTTATTGTGGTGAGCCAGCTGGAGGACGGTTTCCATGGTAACAAGGTTTTGCAACACTGCTTTCTATCATTTTCTAAGAAGCATTGAGACAGGAAGAATTGTTACATGGATTGTACTTGAATTAATAAATGTATTTAAAACAACTTTGGGTTATTATAGAAACAAAATAGTAATATTGGATTCATTAAATATTTGAAACGTCAATTCTATTCAGAATCAGAAAATATCAGAAAATCAGAAAATATCAAAAAGTAACAAGTTTTATTACATCATGATGACGTAGTCACTATGTGACTGCTTTAAATCACCCGAAAATGTACATCTTCACTCAAACATTGTTTCTGCGTAATATCATTTCATTTGACCCAGTATTACACATTTTAGAGATTTTACACTTTATGCCCACCTCCCGGCCATTTTAAGGTGTAAAAAGTTCAGCCCGGATATGGTTAACTGGTAAGCTGTTTTTGTGAGAATTTTATTCGCGCGCAACCTCAAACTCCAGGTTTGTTTGCTATATCGTTAACCCTAGAAGGCATGAGGGGGGTCAAAATGACCCCCCTCGGGTTTTTTGGGATTAAAAATGCGCTATTTAACCGATTGCCAAAAGCTTTAGCACAACTGTTTTTTTTTATTATGAACACATCTTTTGAGGCTAATTAGATGACGAAATAGATGATGACGTCATCACAGGAAGTCACGAAACTTGCTTCTTGCCTAAAAAACTTGAATTTTGCTGCAGAAAATTGCTAAAACGTATTTATTTTTAGACATGAGACAAATTTTGTAGTAAAAATTGATGTTTTCAAATATTTTCAGTTATTTTAGAAAATAAATTTGCATTTAAAACAAAAAATAGAATCCCAAATCTCGACTGATAGCCGCCATTTTGGATTTTTGGAAGTGGTTACCAT
>JANSTR010169155.1:0-16858 GCA_025434805.1 Antipathozoanthus remengesaui | reverse complement strand
CCCTCTCTCTCGTCCACATGTCACCAGATGCCAGCCATGTGTGTTATATCGGGAGGCGTTCTGCATAACCATTGCACTTATGTATATAGCAGTGAATTCGAAAGTTGGATATTGTAACAATATAATTAATGGCCTAACTAAACCAGTAAACTTGGAATGTCTCTCCCAGACAGTTGAACTTAGAGATTATATTAAACTTCACTTGGATGAAAATGAAATGAATAAGATTAAATGTGAATAAAAAACGCAGTCAAACTATGATAAATGGAAAAATGAATACAATTACAGCTTCACTGCCTCACAGTTTTATTTTATTTCAAGAAGGCGAAGACTAAACCATTTGCTGACTACCCTCTGAACCTCAAACATATGTCTTTGGCTCTGTACCATAAATTTATGTCCAACATGAAAACACCGATTCGGGGTTTGTATTGTGGGTTTTTCGTTGACAAGAGATGATCTCCAAGGATTATCTCAGTCAAAGGATTATATATCTCGAAGGATTATCTCATTCTTGGACTTGGAGCTACTCCAGATGCTAGAGTGGTTGAGACTAATATGCATGGTGTTGCCGAGGTGACTGAATGCTTAAACTCATCATTCCAGATAACTCCCTTGGAAGCCTCACACAGACTTCTATACGGGAAACATTAGTAAAACTCATTTCTCTTCAGTAAAGAACTCTGATAAATACGATGCACAAGTGCAAGAACACTAGTGGAAATGGCGTGATTTCATTGTGAACACAAAAATGTAGGTCTTTATGTTCAAGAGACTCTTTTGATTTTGCATGGGTTTTAGATGAGTTGAAAGAAAAACTCACTTCATGTTATTTTACTCATTTCGTTAATTTTGCATCTCTTGAACTGCGTAAGAATCAAACTTTTAACTCGCAGCAGCATGCGTCATAAACCTTTCTCATAAATTGCAGCGATTTGAATATGCTTTTATCTACATTCAAAGGTGCCTGGCGTGTATTGCTTTGAGTAACATAATCTTATAAAAGTTTAACTCAAGAGCAAAGCCAGTCAGGGAAATTTGAATGTAAACAAAATAATATTAAAATTGCTGCTATGTTTTAGAAAGGTATATGAGATCATTAATAATTTATGTAAGAGTGGCTTGTAAATTTATTTCTTAATATTTGTATATGTTTTACAAAATACTAGAGGGAGCCACCCAAATTATATTATGTATTTTGAATATGTTTCTCAAATAGAATTATTGGATAAATGTATAAAATCGTATTTAGCTGGGATCACGTGCCATCATTTTATGAAGTAAAGCTAAAACAAAGTTACGAAATGTTCTATTTTCTTTGTTTAATTATTTCTAATTTGCTATATTTGAATGTGCGTCTGCATAAATTAGGTACAATCGCTCAATACAAATAAAGTGCAGAAATTGTCACCAAGGCTTATATAATTATTTCACTTATTTTAATTCAATATATATGCTTCGTCCGTAGAATAATTAAAATAACTCCATTACTACAAAGAAAATTATTAATACATATGGTAAAATGCAAAATGAAAATTGAATAAAGTAAGGGCAGGATAAATCTCTGAAAACTATAATGCCAAAAAAAGTTATGTTATTAAAAAAAATATGTGAAAAAAAATTAGCCGTAATCTAAAATCAACAGGAAATTGTGTTCGATAAAAAGGGTTACGACAGTCTTCTATGTTTGTCGGTTCTGAGGATCATAAGTGAATAAAAAGAGCTACTGAACAGTTATTGACTAAAGCATCGGTCTTGTAAGAAACTTAGAAAGATAGGCGAAACAGCTTGAACTATGATCCAAGATTATTCTAATAGTCTTCCATATATATGCGAGTACATGTACCGGTTAACCTGATTTCTGAAAAGTGTCTGTCTGTTGCATTTTCTTACTCAATATTGTTATTTCAGTGTCATTCTAAATACAATTCTAAATAGAATTTCTTTGTTGTGGTAATTTTCTCCCATAAATACACGAAAGAATAAATTGTTAACTAGAGCTTAATACAAAAAATAGTGTCCTCCAAATTTAGAAGTGTGAACTCAACATTTAATGATATTATTGTAAAAACATGACAGATAATTAATAACTCAAGCTGATATTCTGTTTGGCTGGGCATTACAAAATTACACGAATTGCCCACGTACACCTGATTTGCAAGTCCAAACTGGTGACGTCGAATGACTTTGTCCCACAAATGTGATATTTTTTTACTTTGTTGCTGGCACGTTCAACATATATTTTTGAGACTGGCAATTTCCTATGTATTAACTACATCCTCAAAAAGCATTTGGGTTCAAGTTCCCAGACAAGTAGAGCGGTCTAACTGGACTCCTAATGGCAAAACATTTTCTGTAACAATACCTTTATCATTGCAGCCATGACAGAATCCTTGCCCAGGAAAGGTAAGTTCAAAAAGTCACTATATAGTATAACTGACTGATAAATGTTATGCACATGGCACCCCCAGGGCTAGGAGAGGCAAGCCCCTCTAGAGCGGCATGATGCTTAAGCGCTCCTAACTGCTAAACAGTTCTCCATTTAGATGTAAATTGCAAAACATTTTCCTTCTGTATAGTCTATTATTACTCAAGTGACCTTATCACTTTGAAAGTTTCAGGCATGGTCAAATCAATGGCTTGTCTCGCTGGCCAAATGTTATATTTCGCCCAATTTCCGATATATAAAGTTCATCCAAGTAACAAAAACTTTACTTGCTGTACTGAATATAAGTCCCTGTTTACATGGAGGACGGATAACCCTTCTGGAAGGGTCATCTCTCTCCATTGCTTTTACAACAAGTTTGTTTCCTTCCCCTTATTGGTTTTCAACTCACAAAGAGGTATTACCATGTACATGTACAACTTACATAAAGGCAAAATAGGATCAATAAATCGGATGAGAGAAGGGATAACCCTGGTGTAGTGATAACTACACCATCTCGCTGTGGTTACCCTTCTAGAAGGGACAATCATTGTTTGTTTTGAACATGTAAACGCTCGAGAAGGGAGAACCCTTCTAGGAAGGACAAGTTGCAATGGTTTCAGTTACTTCCGAACAGTAATCTTAGCTGAACAAGACCAAAACAAACCATTAGAGGCTACAAAGGTAGGTGAAGCGTAAAAGCGTAATTTAAAGACTATAAAGACTGATGTAAGATTATAGCCGTGTCATGAAATTCATTTCTTTTGACATTCTGAACTGACCCAGGACAAGCTTTCGTTAATACCCGTATCTTTAAATTTTACTCAGTCTTTCACTTAGCTTTGTCCGTCAACATAACATACAGGACTTGGGATAACAACATCTGTGCGACGAGTTGGCACCAGGAATAACCCTGGCATGTAAAGCAAAGCTGTATATATGTGTTGTCCCTTCTAGAAGGATTATCACTACGGTACGAAGGTTATCCCTACTGGCATGTTGCCTTCTGTTCCTCGTGGACTGCAAACTATCATCAGAAATCAGTATATTATTTAATAAGATTGTTAAAGTTTTTGTCAATATACAGTCTTTCAGTTGGAGTTTTCCTTTTTTGGCGATATGCTGCTCCTGGTAGCAGAAGATAATTAAGATACTAATATTCTCGAAGGTCCCATATTCCAATGATAATTTTAGGGCCTTTCAGTTTCACTTAGGAATGTATATTTAGCCTATTGCCATGACAGTCAGTTACTAAAACGTGCATTGCTTTAATAACATAAATTATTTCAAAGGTGGCGACAATGGGTAGCCATATCTCAGTTTGCATGAGTAGATCATGCAGGCTTTAATTAATTGAATATCGCCTAAGAACGAAACATGTTGAGGTGGCTTAATAACAATGATCTAAGAAAATCATATGTTGTTTCCGTTTTATTCTCCATGTGAAAGTATTAGGGTTTTATCAATCAGTCTATGTTGAACATGCAGCGATTGTTTAACAGTTTTAAACAGAAAAATCAGTAGTTGTTTTAAAAAAAGTTTGGACTATAGTCGCTATAAATGAACTATATACCTCGCAACATAATACTAGAATTGAGTTATTAAATAGATCAATAAGAAAACATGGTTTGAAAAAGAAACTTTAGAATGAAGTGGGATAGGGCGGGTACACTTTGGACTGAAACATGGGGCTGATTTACATATGTCAGCATGCACAACCAACTGAACCAATTATACCTGCGCTCAACTCAAGACAGGGTTTGTAATCTCTCAATGAAGTTACTGATGTACCTACAAATCTGCTGCTGAACGCCATTTGAACGCTTGTTGGTTTGTCGTATACTTAACATGTGTACACATCCCACAACCCAGAACCCGCGTTTTGCAACGGGTTTCAAACAGACATTCGGCGGTCTGGGGTCGAGACTCGAGAATGGTTACACATCCGTGGAATCAGCCTTTGTTCCACGCACGTATATATGCGTGTATCAGCGGGACTTTCTTTATTAACCGGGGGATACGACGAAATAAAAGTTCTACTTCTGGACTCCTAAATGCAGAGCTCACTAAGATAAAATATGGAATATATACGTAAAGCCTTAGTTTACATAAATCTTATCCAAAGCTGCAAAAGACGCCTTCAGTTTAACTTCAGTTGTTTTGGGGGCTTTTTGACCGCAGATAAATAGTAAAAACACGCACATGTCAGCAACGACAATGGAAGTTTAGGTTTAGTAAATAAAGCAATACATTTCACAAATTATAGGCGAATTACTCGTCCCGAAGGACTTTTCGTAATGAATGATACCTGCCCTGTCTTTGTCTATTTTCAAACTTTATACTAGTCCAGTCTGTACTGTTATTCAGATTATTAAGTGCAGTATATATCTATCAGAGGACTAACCCACACTTTCACTTTTCAGTGTCACGTACACAACATCAAATGTTTTAGACAGAAATCACCGCGAACCATTAACTGATTAAACCATATGTTCGTGTTTACTAAAGTTGATACGATCAAATGATCAAGACCGTTTGTTTTTCTGGTGAATCCGTTAAGATTTCTTGCCTTATATTTGTAAAAATATATTAATTTTTCATTTTTTAGATTGTGTTATAACATCTTGTAAATATCAAAGCAATCAATTGGAAATGATCGATGGAGCCCCCTGGCAGTGCTTCTGTTCCTGTATATTGACCGTTCTATTTATTAAAATTAGATTGCTTTCAAGAGCTATAAATTTAGCTTCTTTTCTGATAGATCTAGATCGCCTTGACGCTGTTTCTTTTCCTCCATTTGACACGTGAATCGATTTGCCATATGATTGCTTCAGTTTAATATTCGGTTCTGTTTAATTTTAAATTGAGAAATTGTCACACCACCATGCACCGTAGAGAGATTCCCTTGTGGGGAGAAGTGGGGCTCTCCTCTTCAACTGATTTTCTTCTCTTTTTCGCCTGGACTTTATACCAGAGTGCCTGATATTAATCTCCAAATTAACGTCCCCATCAGTTTATATGTAAACCTAGCAATTTTAAAGCACTTTAAAACAATTTTATTTTTGAAAAATAAATCGTGTAAATCTGGTAATTGGCACAAGTAGACATGAAGTCGCGCAAGGAATATCCCGTTTGTACTTTAAATGCTTTTCCTCCTGGCTCTGTCGGTTCTAAACGAGGTTTATTGTTTATGATATATAAACAATGAAAGTAAGTAAGTAAGCAATAGTTTTATTGGCATGATTTCTCCACAAAATATTGCCCAAAGCTTCAGGATAGGTAGCATATTTATAGTATAGTGAAAAATAGTTCTCTTTAGATTGCTGAATTTGTAATCTTGGTCTATACAACAATACCTGTATTGCTTATAATGCATGTGTTGTAGGGAACAACTCATTTGAGGTACATCCCTTAAGAAGAAAATCTATAAAATATAAATTGTTTGGCGCAATTCTGATCCTGAATAAAACTGTTCGCAATTATCTGGTTGCATAATGAAAATATTTGAAGTTGAAAAAGAAAAGACATTTATATAATATTGCATACAACTACAAGAACGAGCAGAAAGGCTGAATCAGACAAATTCACTACACAATTCAGGGATTAAGATCCGCCATTCTGAATAAGTCATTGATATAAAACAAGCACTTTAAACTTCTAACAGTTGCTGTATGACTTGTTATGTGAGCTTGTTCATATTTCTGATTCTTAATGCCTCCTTGCTGCTGATGGAGTTGTTGGAATGAATTCATAAATTCATCTTTTAAACCTCAGAAACCTTCATATTAAAAACAAAACTCAAGAAATGGTTTACGTGTTAAAAACTGTACACTAGCAGTCCATTATAAAATTGCCTTTATTAGACTTTTGCTAAGCTTCTGCTAGTCAGTAAGGTTTGTGCGACAGCCAGAATTTGCCAGTAAACACAACTGTCTCTGTATGTGAGAAGTTAATTTTGCAGTATACATACCGCTGTTTTCATATTGTATGAAGACAGGAAAATTTAGGGACTCGGTCTGTGCCTGGACGGCAATCAGACAAATTGAAAAAGACAACATCAGTCAGCTTCACAGACACAGCAGGGTTTTCTTGAGATTAAAATCAACATCGGTTTATATTCAATACTATTAAATATTTAATTTGGTGGCAACGGGAAAGCTGCATGTGATATAAACTGCAGATTGACACAATTTAAAGTGAGTAGAATTCAGGAAGATTACACAAAGTTTGAGTAAACAGATGGCGACTGATTTTTTCGACCAAGACCAGAAGAAGCTATTGACATCTCAGCCGTTTATTCGGAATTATATCTATATTCAGCGCTGACAACTTTTTCAATTTGAAAAAATTTCAGTTGTCATCCACGAATATGTAAATACCATTTTTCATAACCCTTCCTTACATAGGGAATAAATTGGTTTTGATTATCATATTGAAATATATTTTCAGGAAAATACACATCTTCGAACTGAAGAGAAGACCTTGATGCTGGACATATGATGAAAATTCTTGAAGGATGCATTACAACCACCTTTGTCTGCTGGTTTGTCCTCTCAGCACTTCAAGGTATGCTCCTTAACTTGAGTCCATGAGCCTTTGGCTTTCCTTGCTCAAATAGTAATTCGATTTTAATTTGTCGTTTAGTGCGGCAAACCGATAGCAAACATATTAATTCAAGGAAGTGTGTTTTACAGTTTAATGTTTCTTTCACGCCCAGCAGCTTCATAAACGACTTCTGCTTAAACTATGGGGAAAAGTACACGTTGTGAAAGAGTGGATTAAAACATGGGAAAGAAATAACTGATAATACATACCGCAAACAAAACAAGCAATAAAAATACCGAAATGTTTTGAAAGAAATACACAGAAAAGCTATTAAATATGAATCAGTTATTTCTCAACAGATTTTGTGATCGTGGATTGTCTCTGATGTTCGTTTTAATTTTTTTTCTTTTTAGTTTCACCATCGCGATAAAATCCCTGGTACCGTGTAAAAAATACCGGCTAATCTTTCTCTCATTTTTAGGGGTAAGACAGCTCATATTTGAAAATTGGCTTGGCCGACTTCTTGCACTGTGTATTTTCTGACAAAATTTGCACAAGGAGGAGTTGGATGGGTGAAGTTGTCGACTGTATAGAAGGGTCAAACTGAGCAGATTTCTATATCATTGCATGCATGCTATAGTTCCAGTCACTGAATCATACCATACCGGCCTATATAAAGCCAATATGACAACTGTTTAAATTGAAAAGGTTAAGGTTGAACTAGGGAAGGGGTCCAAATAATTCCTACCCCTTCTGAGTTTCAAGACTTAACAAGTGTGCTTACATAATGCAAAAATTATTTTGCTAAATTTGAAAACCGGCCCAACTATAAACGGACATGGTTTCCACAACGTGAAAATATGAAGAAAACCCCGCAAAAGCGCCGGCAATATCAGGAGCAGGCGTGGTTGGGCACAACTGAGCTAGAGGTCCCCAGTGCGATTCTTTAGCTGGCGCTATAAATACTCGTAATACGGAGCATTGACAGAGGGAGGGGATAAAGGGCGCCCCTTCCAAACGCTTCAATACAGCCCCTTGCTCGGGAGATTGAGCAACCCACTGTCCGTGTTATCGAAGTAATACCTTCACCTTTAAAATCATGCAGAAATTTCCTGTACAAATGATTGTCCCTCCCTGATCTGGCTCGATGGTCTGTTCTCTGCCGATTTCTGGAGTGATTTTGTCATCTTTTCTCAACAGGAGCGTCTGCCAGCGACAACGAGAGGCGACTCATAAAAAAGTTGTTCAAGAATTACGAGAAGAACGAGAGACCCGTGTTTCGAGATAACGAAACTGTTACAGTAAAGTTTGGACTGACAATTAGCGCCATTGTCGACGTGGTAAGCAAGTCTTTAACTGCGTCTATACTGCCAGTACTGGTCAAAATTAAAGCTATATTATTATATGCTAAGTTGTCGATAGCTGTCGATCATGCGGCTTCACTGCATGCTCATAGAGGAGAACGCCAAGCTATGCCACACGCTTGTTTTAGAAAGCTCAAAACAAAGCTCAATCTTATTATGTTAAAATAGCAGTGCTGATTATTGATTCACTTGATCAAGCTATTGTTTGTTGATTATCTTTTGAGCTAACCAGATTATTACATGTTGAAGGACGAGAAGAACCAGGTACTGACCACCAGTGTTTGGGTGAGGCAGGTATGTTGACCCGACTCATAATGACAAAGTAACACGTGCACTAGTACTTGTAGAAGACTATTACCCTTTCTACCACTCTGCTAATTTCATTTGCTTCTTGTTGTCGTCCAAAAGCTATAGGTTTCGTTCACTAATATTGATTGCTTTCGTTATTTCCGTTATTACTTCTCGTTTTTTGTTCTTTTTCTTTCTTTAATTTCTCATCTTGTTGTCGTTTTAGGTTTGGTTCATGTGAACAATTGTTTTCCTTATCAAATAATCAATTCTCGTCCTCGTTTTGGCTTAAGTTCTTTCATTAATTTCTCGTTCACTTTTCGTTCTCGTTTCTGATGTCAGTTGCTCTTTCTTTAATTTCTCGTCCTTGTTGTTGTTTCCTGTTTGGTTCAATTCTCGTGTTCGTTTTTGATCTCAGTTGTTCTTTCTTTAACTTCTCGACCTTGTTGTCGTTGTCCGTTTGCTTCAAATTAATTCTTGTTTTTCGTTATCATTTCTTGTTTCTGTCCTCAAACTTATATTTTCACGCTTGTGTTATTCAACCGAATGGTTTCCATATACAAAAAGTTTAGTAATAAAATGCAAAATAGCACACTAAATACTGAATTCAAAACCCAAAGCCTAAAATCTTCTAGACAAATACCAAATATCACGCTAGCCAAACAACATTAATTAATTAACATTACAAATTAACAATCAAAATTACCAAATGATGATTCCGTATAAGACTTGCAATGGACAGCTAGCCGTCCATGATACACTATTATCTATTTATAGTATTTCCAAACACCTGGTATATATATCTGTATTTATAGAAAGAAACGGAGACGGAGATATAGAACTATGAATTTGCATTGTATCTTCAGATCTGGTACAACCCCATGCTGTCATGGAACGTCACCGAGTTTGATGGCCTCAAGACAATAAACGTGATTCCCAAAATGATATGGAAGCCAGACATCGTGCTGTATGGGAAGTAAGAAACATCAATAAATTCTAACTATATACACTTCTTGTTATGTCACTATTTTGATAAAGAAAGGCACCTGTTTCTTTTGATCTTACAATCCTTACCTAAGGTGGCTTTTTTCACCTTTTGTACAGAGGTTAGAGTTATCAAGACGTCACTGTAGACTGACTTTTTAACCCGGTTTATTGCACGGGTTTAGATTCAGCTGTAATTGTTGCAATTCAGTCCTGTTATCAGTCACTAAAGAGACTTGTGTCGATAATTAACTAGGGTATTTCCATAAGTATGGGAAAATAGTAGCTTTTTTTCTGGTTTTCTCCAAACCACAGTTTTTCCGATATACCATATCGTTATGAATAGAGAACTTTCTCTTGTTCACTCTCCATCCTTGTCAAACTTAGGTTATCTTTTTCCAGCCCTCTAGCAAAATGATTCAACTTGATACGATCATTACATTCAAGACATTTGCAGATAATAGAAAAATTGAGTAGTTGAAAACTCTATTAAAGTTCCTTGTATAGTTATTATCAACAAGAATCCGTCGCATATTATGGCGATAGATTGCTCACTTCTTTATGACAAACAAATCCAGACAGTTCTTTGTTAGTATAATTACTGAATTCCATGCACTTTTACAATTGTTTTGTTGTATACACAGCTCTCAGCTCATTTTAGTGAACAACACATTTTGTTCATCAGGCTAGTTCGTCTAGGTTGTCTCGTGAACACTTATACCCTCTCTTCACTGAGAAACTTAAGATGCTAAATGAATTGCCTGCAAAATTTATGAAGCTTTATTTTGCTTTATTTTAAAAACTTTGTCATCATTTCATTCCAATCCATATTCAGCTTAGCATTTGAAATGCTATTCTTTTTACTCGCCTAATAACTTACCATTTTCCCATTTATCACAAGCAAAATTTTCGAGGAATAGTTCTCGGTTGTTCCTCTAGTTTCTTATTTTGCTACTACTTGTTTTTTTACTCGTTGTTTTGCCTGTTTTCGCAAATTATTCTCCTTTTTTAATAATTACTGTAAAATCCGACACTCTGAAAACTGTCTGGCTCAGTCTTGTTACCACATAAGCCTATGACTTTTCCATGCAACATAAAACTGTATAAGCAAATAGTTTTTCAAAATACTATAGACTGCGGCGGCGGGTAGGTAAAACGTGTAATAAAATCAACCAAGGGTAAACCAAAACAACATGCACGTTCTGGCGAGGGACCAACGCTCGAAAAGTTAGCTTTCTTCCCATTAGTACCCGCGCGGAAACCTGCTTTCGTCGACTATTGGATGATTTTATTGTTCAACTGTAAATCAATTACTTGACCTCAGTTTGTTTCGTTCATTATGTTAACTCATTTTACAACAGTTATTATTTATTCCACTGAGTTGGACATCGGAAAATTCGATCGCCAAAATACAGATTTACGACGTCAAATTATGTTGTATTCACGTTGCTAAATTGAATTACCGGTGTTATATCGGTCATATGCAATTTGGTTTGGAATAGTCTTGTTTCGTAATCGTATTCACAGGGCTGATAGTCTTTTGATGTTTCAAATATGCACGCACAACTTTATTAGGAAATGAGAGCTAAGTTTAAAAGTGTTCTACACTTCACAGCGCCGACGAAAACATCGAATTTGGCGGGAACTTAGACCGACTGACAACACGCATTGTGTTACGTCACGACGGAAGAAACACGTGGCTGTCGCCAATC
Source organism: Antipathozoanthus remengesaui (assembly GCA_025434805.1). NCBI lineage: Eukaryota > Metazoa > Cnidaria > Anthozoa > Zoantharia > Parazoanthidae > Antipathozoanthus > Antipathozoanthus remengesaui. The sequence goes on along the minus strand of JANSTR010169155.1, from coordinate 5,540 downwards.
CAGCTGAAAAGCGAGTGTACAATTGATGTGTCAAACTTCCCGTTCGATACGCAGAGATGCAAGTTGAAGTTCGGATCATGGACGTATGATGGCTTTCGTCTTGATATGGTAAACGAAAGTCATACTGCCGATCTTGGCATGTACAGCCCCAGCTCCGAGTGGAAACTGGTTGATGCTCTGGCTGAGAGAAATGTTGTTATGTATTTTTGCTGCCCTGAGCCCTATCCCGACGTGACGTACACCATTGTCATCAAGAGAAGGTCATTGTTCTACATGATGAACCTCATAATGCCACTTGTGATTATCACACTGCTCATCAATGTCTCTTTTGTGCTCCCAGCCGAGTCGGGTGAGTGAGTCCTGCGTGATCTTTACTGCTCTACATCTGATCTATTTCAGCCAATCGAACAATAACACGGGATAGCACAGAATAGCGCAGCATAGCATAGCACAGCACAGCACAGAATAGGACAGAACGTGACAGCACAGCACAGTACAGAACAGCAAAGTACAGCACAGCACAGCACAATACAACACATAGCACAACACAGCACGTAGAGCAACACAACATAAACAGCACAGTACAACACATGCAGTACAGCACAATACAGCACAGCACAGTAGAGTACATCACAGCTCAATCAACACAGCACAACAAACACAGCACAGCACAACACAGCACAGCACAGTACAGCACGGCACGGCACGGCACGGCACGGCACGGCACGGCACGGCACGGCAAAGCACAGTACGTCGCAGCTCAATTGACATTGCGCAGTATAGCACATCGTATCACAACTCAACACAGCATAGCATATAGCACAGCGCAGTGCAATACAGCACAGTACAGCACTCGGTATAATACAGCACATTACAGTATAGAATAACATAGCACAGTGTAGCAAAGAACAATACAATACAGGAGAGTATATACTGTGTCTGCGTGGAATTAGCACTGTTGGTAAGATCGCTAACCAATCCTCTACGTGACCTAGTTTTGTCACACACTCCGTGGTTACTTCCCCTATAACAAGATTGTAAATATATATGCAGTAATTCATCCTAGGGCTGCAATCGGCGTTAGAGTCGATCATTATCTTTCTATCTGTTTATTTAACTGTGCACCTGAATAACGAAAGCTATCAAACAATTTCAAGTTCAGTGGGAATTCCTCTCAAACGTTTGCGCGCAATTAGACGTAGTTTGCCATTTGGGTGGCTATGTACAGAAATGGCTTTCACTAGCGCGAAACTTTATCAATAGTCGATCCACGATACACTTGCCAGCTGAACTTGCGAGATTTATTCTGGTTACTAGAAGATTTATTGATTTGTGATTCGTGAAAATTTAACGTGGAGTATCGTCAACAGCATGGCACAGCAAAGTACAACACGATATATATTGACAGCACAGCACAGAAAAGTACAACACGATATATATTGACAGCACAGCACAGCACAGCAAAGTACAACACGATATATATTGACAGCACAGCACAGCAAAGTACAACACGATATATATTCACAGCACAGCAAAGTACAACACGATATATATTCACAGCACAGCACAGCACTGCAAAGTACAACAAGATATACATGCAGTTCAATGCAACACGTGTTATGCAGCTATATACATGACCATGCAATAACGCGGTACGCTTTACACAATACCATTACATAATCACCATACATTATCACGTAATATAACATATCACAATGGAAACCATGCAATAGCTTAAATTCACTAGAATCGATTTTAAAATATTCATCAGAGAGTTTAATACTCGGTATGTAGTATTTACACGAGAGGTTTTGAAAAAATAATACTGAAAAAGAAATGTGTCATCTCTTATGGTGATTAATGAAAGACGAACTGAGCTAGACATGATATCGTAGGTGAGTGTATGAACAAACATCTATATGCAGTCAATGACTGATCTATTGGTGTAGCGTAAACTGAGGAGTTTTGCCACAATTTTGTGCTTCAGGTGAGCGTATTTCTCTCACCATCACAATCCTGTTGTCAATGACTGTATATATGATGATTGTGGCAAACATGATTCCACCAACCTCGGATTCCGTGCCCCTCATTGGCAAGTTCTACATGGCGGGGATGTGTGAAATGGCGGTGGGGCTCGTTTGGACGTGCTATATCCTGAAATATTATCACTCTGACGCCATTAAAATGCCCAACTGGGTGCGGAAATACATCCTGGGGTACATGGGTGAGTTTTTCGGGATAAAGATGGAGAATCTGACGCGAGCCCACGAGCATTCACAACACCAAAAGAGAGTTGGTCGACTGACGGAAAATGAACTTGACCAGTGCGATTTTAGCCCCACAACGCTACTTCTTAATGAAAACAACTCTGTGATTTCAAAATTGGGAGAACCTTACAGTCCGCAACGGGCTCATAAGAGGCGAAATCTATACTCGCATGTGCCAAATGCTATACCCCTCAAGAACAGTTTCACTGCAGATACTTCTTTGCGACAGGACTCGAGTAATCGCGTGTTAATTATTGAGCCCGGGGTGGAAATCGGTCAGCGTATTCTTGACAGGGTAAGCACACTGTTGGAGAATTCTGCAGTGGACGACAGAATAAAGCTTCACAAGGAAGAATGGAGAATTGCCGCTATGGTGATGGATAAGGTGTCGCTGTGGGTTTTCTTCATCACTGTTATTGTAACTATACTTGCGTGCTTTTTGCAGGCACCAGGATATGTAACGTGAATGACCTTGTTTCCATGCACGAGTTAAGTGATGGTCGCAATGAAAGACCGGAATCTCACAGCTGTATTTTTATATCACTTGAGAAAGTATATTTTTGAAAAGAAAAGGGTAGCACCCTCAGATATTTTGTGAACTACATGAACAACACTATATTGATATATTTTTGCTATTTAAGGTTTACTCACAAGTTTTAAGTGTGATCCACTTCAATCCGTTTTAACATTGCACCCGATATTCTTAGACTTCGATTCTGTTTTGTTAATTTAGAAGATTTTAGCTGAGCCAGCTTTCTGCAGATAACGTCTTGATTCTCTGATCATACAGTTGTGAGAACCACTATAATGACTTGAAACTCCCAAACAAACTTGCGCGTGAACTGTCATGCGATAACCTTTAACATGTTCAACTTTTTATTTGAACTGAAAAATATTTTCCCCTGTGTATTTAGTAATATTTTCTTTATGACTCTCGACTTGGTGCACATGAAGCTGAGAAATTAATCAAACTCTCACTCAGTCTCATTATTCTTCGACAAGGGCTCCGAGTTTCTGTTATTTTACGAAATGAAGTCAATTTTAAAAGCTCCAAAGTCAATTTCCTCAACAAACAATGTCTCAAGTAATTACCCGAGGAACTTAGCAAGTCCATATATTACCCAAGGAACTTAGCAAGTCCATATATTACCCAAGGAACTTAGCGAGTCCATATATTACCCAAGGAACTTAGCAAGTCCATATATTACCCAAGGAACTTAGCAAGTCCATATATTACCCAAGGAACTTAGCAAGTCCATATACTGAAAAATTAAGTCAGGCGAGTTTATCTCATAGAAAACGCCTGTATAAAGGGCATTCGAGTACACAGTCGGAGAGTCATGAAATAATCAGCTATGAACTCTTTATTTAACGCTTTCAGCCCCAAACACGCAGTTGATGTGTTGTTAAATTCTCCTAAACTATTCCCATAGCTTCCTGGTCGCCATCAACCGGTCGGGAGAATTTTGCTTTTCGTCATAAATAGTTTGCCGTCTATGACTAATTGCTTTATTCTCATAACAAAACAACATATTCTGTGTAGAAAATGTAAGGAGAAGATATGTGCTGATAAACTGACTATAGAGCTGAAAGAACAACTTTTCCCGTGCTTCGTACAGCAATAAGGCACGCAGGGAGAACGCAAGCCAAATTTTTTTATATTATAGACAAATGTCGCCAGATTTATTTTGTCTATTTGTGCTTTAGAAACTATGCTGTTTATTTCTGAAGCAGGGAGAGGGGTAAATCTTGGTTTACATTTTTCAAGGATCTTTATAGTTGGAGATGGAGTCAGCAATGGGAATAGTGCAATAAAAGTCTTCTTTATTTTCCCAAGTTGAAATGTAAACAAAAGTTGAGCATGTCGCACTGGGACAAGAAATCAACAAAAAGTAATAGTTGTCATGGTAACTTTCACCAATACTGTGAGGGAGCACGGGTTTTGGACCAATCAGAGCGATTGTTATATCAAATCTATATTACAAAGTACCATACAATACCATTAATTCTGTTTGATATCATAAACAATAATACACCATTAGACATTGTATGTACCACATGAAATTGCATAATACAATGCTTTACACCATACCACACCCGCTTGCAATACCACGAACTATCGCATGATACCAGCAACACAACACCGTATCAATTATAGTAGCATGTACTACTCAGCAGTAATTGGTTATACAAGTTACGAATGGCAAAGACTGCTCAGCCGAGATGCGCAAATATTTCATGAAAAGGTAGCTATTCTCAGTTCTTAATACAAGTGATAGAGTAGATGTTACATCGTAAAAAATCCTTCTCATTGATTTGGTCGTTCTTGTACAAACTGAGGTGTTTCGTCACCATCTTTTTGCTTCAGGTGAGCGAATTTCTCTCACCATTACAATCCTTCTGGCAATGACGGTGTTCATGATGGTTGTTGCCGACACGATTCCACCAACCTCGGATTCCGTGCCCCTCATTGGCAAGTTCTACATGGCGGGGATGTGTGAAATGGCAGTGGGACTTATTTGGACGTGCTATATCCTGAAATATTATCACTCTGACGTGATCAAGATGCCCAACTGGGTGCGGAAATACATCCTGGGGTACATGGGTGAGTTTTTCGGTATCAAGATGGAAAATCTGACGCGAGTCACTGAACATTCACGACATCGGAAAAGGGTCGGTCGACCCATGGGAAGTGAACATGATGAGTTTGATTTTAGTCCTGCTGCGCTACTCAACAATCACAACAGCTCCATGAGTGCAGAAGCGGGAGAGCCGTATAGTCCGAAACGACATCCCAAGAGGAGAAATCCATATTCACAAGTGCCAAATGGTATACCCCTCAAGAACAGTTTCGTCACGGACGCCGCTTCGCACGACTCTATGTCGCTGGGGACTAGGGTGCCTACTGGTGAGCCCGTGATGGAAATCGGTCAGCGGATTCTAGATAGGGTGAGCACCCTGGTGGAGAATTCTGCAGTGGACGACAGGATAAATCTTCACAAAGAAGAGTGGAGAATTGCTGCTATGGTGATGGATAAGGTGTCGCTATGGGTTTTCAGTATCACTGTTCTTGTAACTGTACTAGCATGTTTTCTGCAGGCACCAGAATATGTAATCTGAAGGCATACATGAAAGCTGAGGAGCTAGGCCTCATAAAGTTCTAATAATATCCAACTGTAACACCTATTCCTAGGGAAATATTGCATGTCGATAGTATATATATATATACTTATATACGAAATAATAATGCCGGGCATATATAGAAAGAAATAT
>JANSTR010169044.1:0-16864 GCA_025434805.1 Antipathozoanthus remengesaui | reverse complement strand
GAATTTTGAAAAAGAATCGTTAGCATTACACACTGTCGTCGCGGTCTGATGCTTGTTTTTTTCTGTGCATGTTCCTTTTATTTATTATCTATTCCTTTTTATTTATATATATATTGTTCATATTTTTCCAGCGATTTTAGCCTTAGTGTTCTTATTAAGTTTGTTTTTCATAAAAAAAAAGCGTGTCTACAGACCAATAAGTGCATACTGTTTGTTTATAAAATGAAAGGTTGTATAGTGGTAAATATAAAATTATAATGAATTTATAAAATCTGAAAGTAACTATAGTTGGTTGTTAGTCGTGTTTGTTTGTCTTCATTACAATTTGTGCTCACATGGTTCAAGGTTTCATCTTCTAAAATGTTTTACAATAGGTATAGGATTTAGTGGCACCGAAACCAATTGTAGAATTACACACGTTCTAGGTATCACAGTGATGATCATTCATAGTGAATATTCTTTTAGAAATATAGACTGTATCGAAGGTTAGGTAAAGCGAATGATAAATCATTTAAGAGGTGGAAAAACAATTTTCTGAGTATCATATTGCTCACATGTACGAAGGGCTAGTGCTCGAAATGTCAGCTTTCTTCTAACCTTACGGTTTGGAAATCGTTTTGTCAACTCTTGGTTGATTTTATATATGTTTTATTGATGATCAGTTACTGATTTGTGTTTTGTTTCAGAAACATGTAGTTGTATGTTCAAATAAAATACACAAAAAAGAATTATGTTAGAAGTCCAACACAGGAATTCGTTTGAACAGGCTCACATAATGTGTGTCATTTGTGTGTAAATAATAAGGATCATATCAAAGTGGTTTTGGTTATGTTACTGTGGTGTCATAGATTATGAGGTTATCCTTTGTTAAAACCAATAAAATCCCATATTTATTATCAAGGTATATAATTCTTACCTTTGATTGGTGGATAGAATACTGTGCTCGTTTGCGGTGGCCGGCATTTGCTTGGTAAAACTAAAAGAATGCAAAGATTATTTAAAAAGAAAAGAATATGTGATAGTTGCATAGAGCGTCTTTTTCGAGACTATTAAATTATATATTAATTAAACGAGCTACACTTCAGAGAGGAAGACAAAATGGAGAAACACAATATTGATAAAATATGTTTGTAAGAAACGATTATCGAACTCTGACATATAATTGCCTTGTACAGATATCTTCCAATGTTCAAGATCTTCAAGCAAGCGAGAATTATGTGAAAGTATGCTGTTACGTTGGAGTTACAGAGTAACAGAGAAGGGAGTAGGTGTAATTTCTTGTTTCTCTAGTTAGAAGTAAGAGTATATTTAGAATGTTGTGTTTTTGTTTACCTTTTGAATGTAATTGCATTTGCATAAAGTTCTTTCTACGATTGAATCGGTCCACAGGTACCGCCTCCCAGTTCTTTTTGTCACTCATTAATGGCGTCAAGGCTTCCAGGTTATTTTGGGAAACAGCAGTCTGTATCAACTTCCGTGAGGATGGAGTGTAATCTCCCCTGTATTTCAAGTCGACCACCAAGTCCTTTATGCTTGGGCAGAGATTGTTCCAGTTGGTTTTACCATAAGCTGCCACGACATCGGCATCAACCAAGATTCGCTTGACGTCTTCTTCTGTTTCACGGTATGTAACTTGGAAGAGTATCTTTTGTTGGAGATGTGAAATTACGATGCACTGTAAATTTTTCTGTAAAAAAACATTAAACAAAAATCATATTATTTCAAAAAAATATTTGTTTGCTTGTGTACAAATGGTATTTGGTCATCTTTTCCACTCCATGCAATGGTTTTTATGGCAAGAGTTGTACGTGAGCTTGGCTTGCTAGCATTAATTTGTCGTTCTTACTGAAAAATGTTAGGTCTTGAATTTAAGCAATGGAAAGGTGGAATACCACCATTTAATGGAATGGAAGTATTGCTAACAACACAATTGATATAATAATTTCAGAAGTTAAGTACACATTTTGAAGTTAATCGGATGACGTCTTCCATATAATTTATGCGCATCAAAACGAGAATTAGGGTGATGTTCTGTAATCTATATATAAACATGTATCTTGTCCTATCCTTCCGCATGAATCATTTTCAAAAACTGATTCAAAGAATTTTTGACGTTGTTTTCTTGCAGTGTTACCAGGTGTTCTTAAGACTTTTCTTTGCGAATAATGCATTAAGCGTTGTAATTAGCCGAATGTTCTATAAGAATTATATAAATTTATACAACCGAACCAAAATAATTGTAATACTGTTTGGTTTATTATGACGGTGGCTGTGTTTATACTAAAATTCTGCCTTACATAGTATAAAAGTAAATGAATTGAATAACTTTCTAAAAGTTACGCAATCGGTTGCCACAGAAACTGAGTCAAAGCAAGTAAACAAACAATCTGACTTAATAGCTAAAATTGTGGTTTAACTATCTAAAGTTTGATTAAGAACTTTTATTTATATTTTGATATTCTTGTAAGTGTCTGGGTAGGGAGGATACAACTGCCTCCTGCCTTTCTCCATGCCTATTATATGAGGGTTTATAACGGAGTTTCTGATTAGCTGAGCGGCTATTTCTGCCGGGGATGTAATGTGAAAGGAGATCAGCTATGTATTTCGACAGATGGATACATATTTCGATATGTATATGTATTCGATTGAGAGCCTTAAAAGAAGTAAAGTTTTAAATTGAATTCTATGTTCAACAGGAAGTCAGTGAAGATTAATATAGAGCGAAGTTATGTGGTCAAACGTTTTAGACATGTAGACGAGTCTTGTAGCAGTATTTTGAACGTATTGTAGCTTTTTCAGGACAGATTTTGGTTGGCCATAAAGTAGAGAATTACAGTAGTAAATTCGCGAGATTACAAAAGCATGGACAATGGAGTTGGTAGTGTCAAGAGTGAGGAATTTACGAATCTTTTAGATATTTCGAAGATGGTAGAAAGCTGATTGCAGGTGGCAGTAATATGAGGCACAAAGAGAATCAAGCAAAACAGCTTATTGTCCTTCACTGAATACACAATATCGATTTGTATACTAACATTCATATATGCCTTTGCGGCATCACCCTTCTGTTTAGCTGCGCCAGCAAATAGTTCAGCGGTTTTATCGTCGACCCCAGCAGTCTTCATATCTTTTAGTATATGATCTTTAGTTTGTGCTGATAGGTTGTAGCCTCGTCCAATTATGATCCCGGAATTACCTCCTGGCACGCGAGGAACACGGCTGAAATGTTTACTTTTAGGGTTATCATCACCTTCCGCGTTGAACGTTAGTTGTCCTTGTAATACTAGCAAATGTTCTGAAAGGTTCAAGAACGAAACAAGTTGGATCGTACAGCTTAATTTCTGTAGAGCAGTTCATTGCTTTGCGATAGGTGCAATATGATAATGGAATGAAATACTCAAGCGGTTGTCAAATGAATAAATAAAATACCCAGTCAGATAACGAAATTCTCCTAGAATCGCATAGTATTTTTGAATCTCACAAGTTAAGCTAATGACTTCCTCTTGGATCAACTGTTGCTGTAGACTTGTGCGTACGGAAATCGTTTCAATGCAACCAACTCTACCACACGGAAAAGTTTGCAGATGAATGCATTTCTATAGGAAATTTCAGTGATAAGGGTATTCCACATCAAATTTCAGAAGAAAAATAATTTCGCTTGAATCAGCAGTGATTTTTTTCTTGAATAGCATAGCAGGGGTGAATCTCGGGGTGTATATAAACTTGTTTAACTTTTACTAACCTGACAAGCCTCGAGCGCGCGAAAGCTATTTCAGTGCTCTGTGAACCAACTGGTGATACACAACTATTTTGTGTGAAAGTTTGAGGGTGTCCGCATGGCTGGCTGAGTGCCATTCAATTACACGCTAAATACGAACTAGTGCGATTCTCTGTTAAATACTTCCTCCTCAACGGCCTGGGTTGATTAGTTAATACTTGTAATACTTTTAATTTCGCATCTACACTGCATTTTGGAATCTGAATACACGGGATACCTAGCGAACATGTCTATTTTTGTTTGAGTCTATATATATTGAGTCTGTATATTCTGTAATGATTTGGCTGGTTTAACGTTGCAGAATGTTCAGAATGTAGATTAAGGATATCACAAATAAACACGTCGTTAGAAAATCTGGCTTCCTAAGTAAATAGAATCAACATCTTAATGATTAGTTATATTTACCAGAAACTATTGCTGCCGAAATTTGCTTTGTTGTTTTGAATTGTATGGAAATGATTATTTATAATGTAAAATGTCTTACCTTCATTTATACGTGTAACTGAGCTTGTGACTTGCGCATATCTTGAATAGTTGCACGGCGGGATTGAAGAAATAGCAGTGTATGTAATGGAAGTAGTTACAATGGAAGCATTTTGAGAAGTAAAGCTTTCAGATAAAACCGAACCAACAGGAGTAGCGGAGTAATAATACTTAGATGAGAGATTTGGATACCGAGTTAAGGGATTATTGTTTTTAACCGGGATGGATATTGAACTAGCAAGAGTGTTGTACCGACGAGTTGATGGCATATGTTCGTTTGAATTCGAGGTATAGATAGAAGAAATTTTTGAAAGAACAGAATCTAGTATTTTCCCTGGAGTGGCTACTGATTGCAAAGGTATAGTTCGTGCAATGGAAGAAAATGCGGTAAGCGAGACGGATGCATAATTAGTGACAGAAGCAGCTAATTTAGACGGAAAAACGTGAGGACGCTTTGTGTTACTACTTGGAAGAGTTGGATGTGAAGACAAATATGTAGAAAAAGATATATTAACAGGAGCAAACTTTGAAGATTCAAGAATGTTGGAAAGTGAAGAATTAGCAACGCTTTCTACTGGAGTGGACAATCGCGAAAATTTGGAAAATTCTAAACTTGTGCTAACTGGTGAGGATTCAACATATAATGACGACGGAGATAATTTTACAAAAGTTGAAGAGGAACGTACTACTTGATTGATTCTATGAACTAGACTTGTGGTAGCAATTATAAATTCTCCCTTGGCAGACGTGGTATGTAAGTTAATTTCTGAGGACAGTGAAAGGGGGAGCAAGATGGTCTTATTCGTATTGAAAACGCTTACTGGATTAGATAGAGAAGTGGTGGACGTTGATAATTTTAAGGGTGATTCAGACGATACTTCGATCGTGTGAAGAAGTGAGCTGGAAGACAACACTTTCAGTAACACTATAGAGGATACAACGTTTATATTGTTATCAAGTGGATTGTAAGATAAAGTGCTCGAGGAATAGGAAGATACCAGTTTCTGAGGCCTTGTAAAGGATGGAAAAGCAAACTTGTTGGTATCAAATACATTTGAGGGTGTTGCAAGCAGGGTTGGGGAAAATGGCCGTTTTAAGAAATTTGTTGGTTTTGTTATGACCGGGTTGTTTGTAGTATGTGAAGTTTCTACATTTGTGGTAGAGGTCGAAAGAGGTAATATGGTCCAAGAAATTGTGCGTGAGGGTACAATAGGTTTGCTTTTATTAAATGAAATGGAATATAAAGTGTCATAATTTGAGGATAACAATTGCAAGGACATTGTAGAGGGTGTTACAACAGATTTATTATACATACTAAACGATTTCATTAACGTTGACAGCTGCAAGGGTATTTTCGAAGAAAGAATAATGGGTTCGGAGGTACTTAATAAATTAGTATGTGTATGGAGAGGTGTGAAAGGATTTCTGTTATCAAACCTACTTGAAGACATTGTGATATAAGTTTTGCCTAACAACAATGGCGTCGCACTTTTTGAGGAAAGAAAGGCGGGTTTTGTAGTACCAAATGATAGTGGAATCGTAATGATAGGAGTCGGAAAATATGACAGTTGCGAGTTCGTTATTGTGTTATTAAATGAAAATGATGTTGTAGTGATCAAGGTATTGATTGATGAGAATTGAGACGATAGCTCTATGGACGTTTTGCTGTCAAATGTAATTGGAGATGTACTGATATAGGACATAGCTAAAATTGGTTGCGACGATAGATCAGATATGGTTATAATGGGCGGTTTGCTATGAAATAAATTTGAAGATGTCTTGATAAAGGTCGTATATGATGGCATTTTGGAGGACGATATAACGAGACTATTAGCAGCGGTTGTGATACCGAATGCAATTGTAGGTGTAGCATCATACGTCCTGCTTGAAATGAATTGCAGCGATAGATCAGAGGAGGTTATAAGGGGTGTTGTGCTAACAAATGAATTTGAAGATATAGTGACGACGGTTGGTGATGATGGCATCCTCGAAGACGATCTAACAAGAAGTTTGGCGTGCTCTGTACTATCAAATGCAATTGTACGTGTTGCATCATAAGTGTTGGGTGAATTAAATTGCGACGATAGGCCAGATGTGGTTATTAAGGATATTATACTAGAAGATGAATTTGAAGATGTATTGACGACGGTTGGAGAAGATTGTATTCTCGAGGACGATGTAACAAGACTGCTAACAGATTCTGTGCTATTAAATGCAATTATACGTGTTGCGTCATAAGTCTTGGGTGAAATCAATTGTGACGATAGATCAGAGGTGGTTAAAACGGGTGTTATGCTAACAAATGAAATTACAATGGTAGAATAAGATGGCATTTTCAAGGACGATGTTACAAGAGGTACAGCGGGTTTTGTCCTGTCAAATTCTATTGAAGATGTTTTGTTATAGAACTTGGCTAATATCATATCTGAAGATAGATTGGGAGAGATCATATGCAGTGTTGTGCTATCCACTGAATTTGAAAATCCAAAAACGAAGTTCGGAGAAAATGCCATGGCTGAGGACGATGTAACAATAGTTTTAATGGACTTTGTGCTAACAAATGCAATTGAAGATGTTTTGTCAGAGGATGCAGCTGATATATCTTGTGGCGACAGTTTCTCGATGGTTATGCCGGGTGTTATGCTATCCACTGAATTTGATGACGTTATGATGAGGGTCGCAGGAGATCGCATTCTGAAGGACGTTGTAGCAACAAGATCAACGGGTTTTGTGGTATCAAATGATATTATAGGTGTTTTGTCATAGTTCTTGGCTGATAGTTTTTGGGACGATAGTTCGGCGATGGTTATGCTACGTATTATGCTATAAATTAAATTCGAAGACGTTGTGACGAGGGTCGAAGAATATGATATTCTTGAAGTCGGTGTAACAAAAGGTTTGGCGTGCTTCGAGCTATCAAATACAATTGACGATGTTTTGTCAAAGGAATTAGCTGATATCCTTTGTGGCAAATTATTGGAGTGGGTGATAACTTGTGTTTTGTTATCCACTAAACTCGAAGACTTCGCGAGAACGGTTGGAGCAAATGGCATTTTCGAGGACGATGTAACAAGAGTTTCGATTGGCTTTGTTGTAACGAGTGTCATTATAGGTGTTTTGTTAGAGGTCTTGGCTGATATCCCTTGTGTTGATAATTTCGGGAAGGTTATAACCGCTGTTGTGGTATCCAATAAATTCAAAGATGTCACGATAAGGGTTGGAGCAAATGGCATTCTCAAGGACGATGTAACAAGAGTTTCCATTAACTTTGTTGTAACAAGTGTTAGTATAGGTGTTTTGTTAGGGGTCATGGCTGATATCATTCGGGATGATAATTGGGAGTAGGTTTTGCCAGTTTCCATTATATCCATTGGATTTGAGGCCGTTATGGCCAGGATTGCAGAAGAAGACATTTTCAAGGTTGGTGTCGCGAAAGGATCAACCGGCTTTTTGCTATCGAATGGAATTGCAGATGTTATGTCATAGGACTTCGCAAATAATATTTTTGACGATAGTTTGGGGGAGAGTATAATTGATGGTATGTTGTCCTTTGTATTCGAAGACGTTCTGACGAGGACCGGAGGAGAAGGTGATCTCAACAACGGTGTAAGAAGAGTTTCGACGGGTTTCTTGATGTTAAATGTTATTGAAGATGATATGACAGAAGACTCAGTTGATATCATTTGTGGCGATAGATTGGGGGATGTTAAAACTGGCGTTATGATATGAGCTAAATTTGAAGACATTAGGACAAGGGTCGCAGAAGGTGGCATTCTCGAGGACGGTGTAGCAATGGCACCAGCGGGGTGTGTGCTACCAAATGGAATTGGAGATGTTTTTTCATAGGAATTCCCTGATATGATTTCCGACGATATTTTCCAGGTTATAATTGGTGTTATATTATCCATTAAACTCACAGACGACAAAACGAGGGTTGGGAAGGATGATATTCTTGGTGTAAAAAGAGGTTGAACAGGCTTTGTGCTAACAAATGCAATTAAAGATGTTTTGTCAAAGATCTTGGTTGATATCATTTGGGGTGATAGATTGGGAGAGAGTATAATCGATGTTATGCTGTCCATTAACTTCGAAGACGTTATGACGAGGGTCGGAGGAGATGGTATTCTCGAAGACGATGTAACAAGAGGTTCGCAGGGTTTTGTGCTGTCAAATGCAATTGAAGATGTTTTGAGAGAAGACTCAGCCGATATAATTTGTGACCATTTATTGGGGGAAGTTATAACTGGTTTCATGATATAGGCTGAATTTGAAGACGTTAACAAGAGGGTTGCAGAAGATGGTATTCTCGAGGACGGTGTAGCAACCTGATCAACGGCCTTTGTGATACCAAATACAATTGAAGATGTTTTGTCATAGGACTTGTCTGATATTATTTTGGACGATAGTTCGGAGAAAGTTATACTGGGCATTATGCTATCCATTGAATTTGAAGACGTCATCACAAGGGTCGTAGAAGATAGAATTCTTAAGGATTGTGTAGCAACATCAATTACGATCTTTGTGCTAGCAAATGCATTTGAAGATATTTTGTCATCGGTCTTGGCAGATGCCATTTTGGCCGATAGTTTGTAGGAAGTTATAACCGGTGTTATGCGATCCACTGCATTTGAAGACTTTGTGACGAGGGTTGGGGAAAATGGCATCGCCGATGAAGGTGTAGCAACATGATTTACGGGCTTTGAGCTATTAAATACAATGGAAGGAGTTTTGTCATAGGTCTTTTCTGATATCATTTGGGTCGATAGTTGCGGCGACGTTATTGTCGGTGTTGTGCTATCCACTGGATTTGTTGACTTTGTGAAGAGGGTTGGAGAAGATGGCATCACCGATGAAGGTGTAGCAACATGATTAACGGGCTTTGAACTACTAAATACAATTGAAGGAGTTTTGTCATAGGTCTTGTCTAATATCATTTGAGAAGATCGTTTCAGGGAGGTTATTATCGGTGTTGTGCTATCCACTGAATTTGTTGACTTAGTGAAGAGGGTTGGAGAAGATGGCATCACTGATGAAGGTGTAGCAACATGATTAACGGGCTTTGAGCTATTAAATACAATTGAAGGAGTTTTGTCATAGGTCTTGTCTGATATCATTTGGGTTGATAGTTGCGGCGAAGTTATTGTCGGTGTTATGCTGTCCACTGAATTTGATGACTTTGTGAAGAGGGTTGGAGAAGATGACACTGTCGATAAAGGTGTAGCAACATGATTAATGGACTTTGAGCTATTAAATACAATTGAAGGAATTTTGTCATAGGTCTTGTCCGATATCATTTGGGTAGAAAGCTTCAGGGAGGTTATTGTCGGTGTTGTGCTATCCACTGAATTTGATGACTTTGTGACGAGGGGTAGAGAAAATCGCATCGCCGATGAAGGTGTAGCAACATGATTAATGGACTTTGAGCTAATAAATACAATTGAAGGAGTTTTGTCAGAGGTCTTATTTAATGTCGTTTGGATCGATAGTTTCGGGGAGGTTATTGTTGGTGTTACGCTATCCACTGAATTTAGAAACGTTGGAGAAGATGATATTCTGGAGAACGGTGTGGCAACATGATCTACGAACTTTGTGCTATCATATGCAATTAAAGGTGTATTGTCAAAGGTCTTGGCTGATATCATTGGGGATGATAGGTCGGCAACGGTTATGTCATGTGTTATGACATCCCTCGAATTCGGAGACATTACGACGAGTCTTGGAGAAAATGACATTCTCGAGGAGGATGACGTAATACGAGTTTCGGCGGTCTTTGTGCTATCAAATGCAATTGAAGATATTTTATCATAGGACTTCGCAGATATCATTTGTGGCGATAGTTTGGGAAAGAGTATAATTGATTTTAGGCTTGAAGATGTTATAACGAGGATCGGAGAAGATGGTATTCTCAAGGACGGCATAACAAGAGGTTCGAATGCAACTGGATATGTTCCGACAGAAGACTCCGCCAATATCATTTGTGACAATAGATTGGGAGAAGTTATAAATGGCGTTCTGCTATGAGGTGAATTTGAAGACGGTATGACAAGGGATGCAGAGGATGTCATTCTCGAGGACGGTGTAAGAAGAGGTTTGACGGGTTTTGTGCTATCAAATGGAATTGAAGATATTTTGACAAGAGAGTCGACTGATATCATTCCTGGCGACAGATTGAGGGAAGTTATGACTGGCGTTGTGCAATAAACTAATTTTGAATACGGTTTGGCTAGGCTAAAAGCAGATGGCATGTTCGTGGTCGGTGTAGCAACACGATCAACTGTTTTTATTCTACTAAACGCAAATGAAGATGTTTTGCCATAGGACGTGGCTGTCATTTCGGAAGATGATTTCGAGGAGGTTATAATCGGTGTTATATTATTCATTAAAGACGACAAAACGAGGGTTGAAAAAGATGGCATTCTAGGTGTAATAAGAGGTTGAATATGTTTTGTGCTAGCAAATGCAATTGAAGATGTTTTGGCAAAGGTCTTGGCTGATGTCATTTGGGACATTATTTCGGATGAGCTTATTTCGGGTATTATGCTATCCATTGAGTTTTCAGACGTTTTAACGAGGAATGAAGAAGAGGGTGTTCTCGGGGACAGCGTAACACGAGGTTCAGCGGGGGGCTTTTGGGTTTGTGTTTGAAATGATCCTGAAGTTATGCTGATAGAGTTCAAGACTGATGACGATTGCGGCGATACTTTCGGGAATGCTATGATGGGAGTTATGTTATCAAATATACTTGAAAACTCAATATTAGGGATGGAGGATGATGCTACTATCAAGTGCATTGTCACAAGAGGTCTTGTTTTATCAAGTGAAAAAGATGTCGCAATGTCGGTCTTGACTAATGACATATTGTACAACAGCTCGCGGGAAGATATGACTGGTTTTGTATCATCAAATTCAGTTGAAGAAATTACGTTGACGGTTGGAATGTGTGGTATTTCTGTCGAAATCGTAGGAGAAAGTATAATATACTGGCTGCTGTTGTTGAAACTTGTATATGTTGTGACAAATGGTTGGGAAGATGAAGGTTGGTGTGAAACTGCAGGGAAGTGTATCGATAGTGTGTTGTTATCAAATATACTTGACTTTTCCTTGTGAAATATATTTGAATTTGAAGGTATTGATGCAGATGTTTGAATTAACGTTGACGCTGTAGGGGAGGTTTTGACAGATATTTTGTTATGAACAAGACTTGAAGATGATAAGGCAGGCGTCAGGGAAGTAGAGATAACGGTATGAGAGAATGTGGTGGGTTTGTATGTATTGAGTAAACTTGAAGTCGAGGAAGATAAGACTGGTAATATTGATGAATGAAAATGTATACTAGATGGAGACACAAAATTGTTGGAGTATGATAGTAGAGATGATATTGTACTCGGGGGTAAAACAGATCTCAAATGAGATACTATTATAGAGGATATAATTGGCGATGGTGTTACTAAATTACTACTAACAAATGGATTTGAATATATATTGGTTATGTTAAAATATGTGTTAGACTTGCTAGAAGATATGTGTGAAGTTTCAACGAATTTAGGAATATGCTCTGCAACTGTTACTGGTAAATATGAATTTTGCAACAGTATTGTAGATGATATTATCTGCTTATGTGTATTGGGTAAGCGTAGCGATATATTATCAAAATAATTGCTAACATAGGCGATAGAAGTCGACAATCTTAAAGACAGTGAGGCGGACTGTGTGATAATGTTTTCCGATTGCAATGAACTTGAACTGCTTGAAAATGTGTAATGTAAAGGCATCATAGACAATGTGGTTGCTTGCTTTTCGGTAACAGAGAAACTTGGCGAGATTGCGTCAAGATAGTTATTGCTAGAGGACGAGGGAAATGAAGTAGGATTGAGTATTTCTGCGAAATTACTAGGATTACGCAAAATAGGGATGTTTGAACTTGTAGTAACAGTGTTGGATGATGGTTGTGGATACGTTGTGTTTAAAGTTTTATCAGATATTTCCACAAAATTTTTAGTAATAGATTCTGCAGGAGAAGACAACGGTGGGAATATAGTTGAGGATGGACTGACGGGTTTGTTTATATTAGATTCTCTTATAGATGATACTTTATAATAGTTGCTGGCGGTTATTGCGAAATACGGCGAGGGTAAAGATATTGTAACTGGAGTAATGTGCCTTATGGTATAAAAACCTAAAGATAAGCTATTAAAATATTTAGGGACAAAAGAGGAAGAAGACATTTTCCCTGACAGGTTGGACGATGATGCTGCTGGTTTAGTAACCTTCCATAAACTTGTGGATATATTAAGCAAATAACTAGTAACACTAGTGATGGAAGTTGGAAGTTGTAACACATTAGAAGTTAGGGCTTTAAAGGAGTTGCTTTGATATGGCAAATTTGCACTTGTTGCATTATGGTTCGTCAAAAATAAACTTGAATACGCTTCGATAGAAGTCCTTTTGGGATAGGTTGCGGTGAATGACTGTTGTAATGCTAACGTACGTGATGATACAACTATTTCCTTGATACTAGGTAGATTTAATGAATGCGATATGACAGAATCGTAACTGAACTTAATAGAGTGTGAAAATGACGAAAAGGGAAGTAAGGAAGTAACTTCAGGTATAAGTTTAGGAACAAAACGAGTTACACTAGAACTATCTAAGGGTATTGAAAGTATGTGTGATAGAACGCTCTTAGTCGAGTTATATAAACTTGAAGAGATGGTGCTGTTTGATTTATTTGGATAAAAGGGAACCGAATATAATGCACTTAAGAATAATGTATTAGATGGTAAAACACTTGTTGTTTTGTAAGACGTTTTCAAGACAGTCGTATAGGAAAAGTTAGGCAATTCCAACGATGCATTAAAAGATGGCAATGCTGTGTTCTTGTTAACGGGCTTGTTAGTATCGTATGGCCGTGAAAAAACCGTGCTGAAATAATTAGCTATATGATGAGCGAAAGTTGACACTTCATAATATACAGAGGAGAAGGATAAGGCGGTTTTGCCAGTAATATAAAGATCAGATGCATAGTTTATGGAAGTAGATACTGTTGGAATATTTACAACGGGACTATTAGTGAGAGGAGGGGTAGAAACTGGCGTTTGTATGAGGTTATATGCACTTGAATTGCTGTGAGTTTGGCGGAAGGGAAAAGTGGGTTTGTTGGTATCGGCTGCACTTGTTGCAAGGGATGTACGACTTTTTGAAGACATATAGTCCGACGATATCGACATTGAGGAAATTGTAAGGAAGTGTGAAATAAGCGTGTAATTTTCTAGCAAGCCAGTAGATGCAGTGCGAGTATATCTAGTAACTGAAGCAGCAGGCGATGCAAAATTATCTAATACTGAAGGTGAATCTAAAATAGTAGTATTCGTATTATTAAAGGAGTTATAATGTGTTACAGTTGAATTAACAAAAGGAAAGGTTTCCGAAAAAGAAAAATTCATGATAGGTTTTAAACTGGAGGAAGGTGAATGTCTAATTAGCTGCGACGAAGAGGTTGTGCTAATAGGAAAATATGAAAGCGGAAATACAGACTGAGATGGAGTGGTTATTGAACTAGTGAATAAAGATAATTGGAGTTTTGAGCTGCTGTTGGTAAAAGAACTTAAATTAAATAGTGATACATTTGACATAACGGTACCTGTTAGTTTGTCTGAGTTCGAAACTTGTGTGGCCAACAAAAGAGTACTAACATCGTTATAAGAAGCGATAGAAAAAGAAACATGAGTTGACAAGTGTATTTTAACTAGATTCACAGAACCAAGGCTGAGGTCTGACAATGGCGTAGTAATGGATGGATGGGTATAATGAAAGGATGATGTGGACAAAGAGACTGTACCAAAAGCACTATCTGGTGTTTGGGACTGAATCTTCCCTCTGGAGATATACGTATTACTAAAAGCATCATTGACATGTTCTTGAGCTGAAGATAATGTGAATAGAGATACAGACGAGAAGTTATTATCTGAAAAAGATTTAGAAACAACTAGGCTACTAGTTTTGCTGGGTAATTCCACCGTCGATGAAATACTGTGTCTGGTACTAGTAAGTTCAAACCTGTTAAATTGGGTATTTCCAACCAGATATATTACGTCAAAGTCAACACTTGACGTATACAAAGTTGAGTCAAACGGTCTGTTACCATCAGAACTTTTCACAGAGCTGTCAATACTCATAGTATGCGCCAATTCGTCCGAAACACGAGTGGCTTGATATATAACAGTGTTAGAAAGTGCCGGATAAAAAGAAGGAGAAGCAGATGCTGAAAAATTATAAGACAACGAGTGAGGCAAGGAAGAGAAGGAGGGAAAAGTATGGGTCGAAGAAGGAAGAACAGCAGATAAGAAGAAAGTTGAGTTGAACGTTGAGTCTAAGGAGCCTTTGTATATACCTGCAACGATAACCGCAAATAGCGAGTGTTAAATGGTTACAATGAATTTTACTGCACGTTAGAAATCACGGATGAAACTACAGTTTACAAGGGTTATCCACTGCAGTTTTTACCAGTGCAATAAGACTTGACAAATCGATTTCAAGTCTTTTTTTGTGTAAATATTTATACGTTAAAGGTAATTCCTGTAAGAAGAATCAAACGTGTAATAAAACGCTTTTAAGAAAGTCTTTTGTTGCAAAGGGAGTCTGAGACCACTAAATGTCACAACTCTTGGAATTATATTTTCTGCTAAAAAGTGTATATATTTTCATTTAGAATATTTAACTATTTTGATGGAAACGAAAACTGGTTTGTTTACTTGACAGCTTTTAATGAAACTTCAAATTATTTATATGCCGACTAATTTTGCAGGGATATATTTACTACGACTATGCATGAAACTTCCGCCAGAGTTAATGTTTTTCAAAACAATCCAGCACCCTATAACCCAAACAGCATTGAACATTAAAATTGTTTGGTATTAACCCAGTTCAAACAATGCGACTTTCTTTTGTTTTATACAAAATATTATTTACTTTTTGATATCTATAACACAGCGTGATAAAAGCATATAAATATGTTACGAATTCAACGTTGATATCTCAATGCTTAGAAACTGACCAAACAGAACCGGCGGTTTTGAAAACGAAGATGCAAGTAGTGAAAGCTTGCAACACATTCTTAACCCCAAAGAGGATATTTCGATTAAAAGATATTTTAAGTTTGAGTCTACCTAACTGTACAATTAGTTTTGATTTTTATTCAAGTTATTATTTTTCATTTAGTGCACTTATGTTTCAGTTATTAATTGGCTTAAACTTAAAGATAACGTATTCGCTATCTATCATTACGTATTATAAATCCCACATGGGTTAGACCACTCTGGTACTATATTCCTGCAAGCTCACTCAGTCTTTGCAGGTGTGCAGGAATATCCAGCATTCACAAACTATAGGTCGTTGATAAAATAAAGGCAATTTTTCTTTTTTCGCACTAATCGATCGCATAACAAAGATTTTGCACTTTCTAAGAATTAATCGCAGTTTACCTCTGATGACTTGTTTTTACAAAGTAAAAGGAAATATCTCTGCAAAGGTATTACGCCATTTACCTCTTGACAAGATCATCTGTTGCTTCCATTCCTTTAAAATTCATAGAAACTTTAAGGTTACTTACTTCCCAGAATACTTCCATAGCTCACTGTTAAAACTGCTGCAATAATATTAGCATCGGCTATCTGGAAGAAAATGTCAACATATTACACTAATTTAGCTGGAATAAAGGGTTGTTCGAGAATTCTGCTGTTGAAAAATTATTGGTCAATCCGGAAATAGCTCAGATCATATTTAGTATTGGTCATCTTCCCTATAGTCGTCGACTTACTTCAGATTTCTTTGGACCTTAGATATGTCGAATCGCTCATTACCTCCTTTAAACTGATTACTCGTTAGCCAATCATGTAGTGTGTGCTGGTTCTAAATGTGCCATTCCACTAAGCGTTGCGAAACTAGTGGCAAGATATATATTTTTTGTTCGTTTCTTTGAAGAAGCTAATTCGGTAAATTAGATATAAACAAGTTTTGGTCATTAAATTAAAGAAAGAAGTTGCTTGCCAGACTTTTTTGCTCTATGTGATAAGAGACTTACCAATATGACGAATTCGAATGCATTTTAATAAATCCCTTTCAAAACAAAAAAGTGAAATCTAAAATGACGGCCATTTTATGGCCTTTGTTAGTGCGTGAAGTCTTCTGGGATATGCCCGATTCAGTCAAGCGTTCAAATCACGCAACGACTAACTGGAAATAACCATGGTGTTTCTTTCTTCAATGAAAACGTCTGCTGTCTCTTATTATTGATAGTAAAACAGACTTTAGTATTCTAAAATCACGGGAAGAGATGAATGATAACTGACTATGAGATACACAGGGAGTATTAAATGAACCACAAAAATACCCCAAAGCTTTCTATTGATTCTTATTATTAAGTTTTATTCAGAAAAATCAACTCTTGCAGCCAAGCAAATACAAATTAAAACAGGCACTGACTCTCAAAAAATGACGAAGCGGAAACATAATATGTATATCGTCATATCACTTAAGTGAAGGGATAACCATTAAGGTTTGGCCGCTCAGCACTGGAGAATAAACAGATAATGTAGTTTAATGGATAAA
>JANSTR010168933.1:0-16873 GCA_025434805.1 Antipathozoanthus remengesaui | reverse complement strand
GAAGATGAATTTGCAAACATTTTCGCTTCATGATAAACAGATTAGCCAAAACCCGAATTTTTTTACTTTATTACGCCATGCTAACGTCACGATGACGTAATATGCCAATTAAAATACATCGGATTAATTGTGTTGTGATGTTCTATTTGTCCACCAAATTTAGGTTCCATACCATTTTATAGTTTCCGAGTTACTATACAGACCGCGGGCACATTCTGCCCCCCACCCCAGTCCCAGACGGCCTCAAAAAACCCAGTTTAGATAGGGTTAAAAAGACTGTTGACTGCATCGGCGTGTAGGTAAAACGCAATATAAAATCAATCAACCGATCCACGCATTAAGTTGGTAAGAAAACTGACGTCTCGAGCGTTACGTTTTCGTCAGACCAACTAGCTACTGTTGTCAACCCTTGGCCAGTTTTGTCAGTATACCTCTTAAAATACACATGCATAGTCCGACTATATGTGCTGCTGGTATCCCCTGTTCTCTTTATTTAACAATAGAACGACTTTTCCCTTGCTGCGTACAGTAATAAAGCACGCAGGACGTCACGAGAGCACGAGAGAAGTGTAAGGAAGAAACACAAGTCGCAGGCGAGTGTTTCTCCTCACTTCTGGAGTGCTCTCGTCACGTCCTAAGTGCTTTGTTACTGTACGGAGCACGGGAAAAGCTGTTATATTTGTTTTCTAATATAGATAAACTTCTCCATATTCATTTTGTTGATGTGACTTACTAGCACAGCTGCAGTTCGCGATCGGCTTTAGAAACAATGTCAATGCTGTTTACTTCTGAAGCAGAAAGCTCAGTAAATCTTCGTTCAGGTTTTTCCAAGCAGGATCTTTATAGTTGGAGACTGAGTCAACAATTGGAATAGTTCATTAAAAGTCTTTTTCCATTTTCCCAAGTTGAAATGTAAAGAAAAGTTGAGCAAGTCCCAAATGGGATGCCACCATTTTGTTTCCCTTGGAAATCCACAAAAAGTAATAGTTGTCATGGTAACTATGCTTTATATTGTGAGGGAGCACACTTTTGAACCAATCAGAGCGAGTGTTATATCAAATCTGTGTTATAAAATATGATAATGCATGATAAATATACATGGTATTGATTAACTTTTAGCAATTACCCTAGTGAGACCATTGCTCTCTTTCTTCTAATTAAAAGGATCCTGTGTTTATATAAAGCACCCAGAACATTATTTCTTGGTATTTCAGACATTTTTCAGCTGCTGTTTCTGGGTCTTGATGGTTGTCAAAATGCAGTTTATATCAGTGCAACAACAATGCCTAGCTAATATACACCGATTGATCCAGGTCTTCAGTGGACAGCTCCATATATTAAGTTCAATGCAATTTTAGTCTCCCAATTCAACAGCCAAAATAAATTAGAAATAATAAGAATGCTAACTAACTATTGTTTTATTATGTGTATTAGGGGGTGTAAGGGTTTGCGGTGATGCATTATTTTTGATGTGGTACTGTGAAAATTATTTTTGTAACATGTGGTATTGTGGTTTTACAGCCCAAGCCGTGTGTGGTATTTATCGATTTTTGAAAGATGTCAGTGTGGTATTGCAGCACTGTATGTTTTTTGTGGAGTTTTGCAGTTTTGGGACCCTTCTTACGACCCCTCTTTAACAGTAGCCTAATTTCATAAATTAATGGTTTCTAGTTAAACTATTACTCAGATGTTCTTAGTATTGTTTCAGTATTATCCAAGACTGAAGCATTTATCAATTTTTTAAATACAAAATCTCAGATTGTATGTTCTTTAATTTTTAATTTTATTATTTATTTTCCAGTTGTATAGTTTTCCAAGACTAGTTTCTATTTTCCAATTATAATTTATGTCAAAAACTTGGTCAAATTATACTGACTGCATGATCACATGCATGTTTTTATCACATGGTCCTGTATCCTCACATTCATGTATGTATCACATGCACATGGTCCTATGATCTACAAGACTGCTGGATAAATGTGTCTCTGTTACATGTCAGGATACAAGTAGAACTATATTAAGGCAGATTAAAGAGATATAGTTAAGGAAATTATCTTACAAGGCCAAACGCCACAAGAAAATAATGGTTTTAACATTGATTGGTCATGGTCTGACACTACTGAACTCATCGTTGTCCTGTAGCTGCTTGTGATAGTGCAATTCTGTGAAATCTATTATCTGATCATTTTGATTTTGATTTTTTGTCCTTTGTTTTGTAGGCGTCTATCTCTATTATGTTATAGTAATCTGTAGAATATAATTATATTGTTATTGATGTGACAGGACTTAGTAACATCGTCAGTCAGTTTCAAAAACAGTATTGCCACAAATTTAATTATAGGAAGGGTTTTTATGCTTATTGATCTGCTAAAGTGTGATTAAATGACAGGAAACCCTTGATTCATATCTTTCAATTGTTATAGCTGGACTGTTGTCAAGTTGATTGTCAATTGTCAATTTTCAGCGTTTTCCTTAAATATACATCTTACCTCATTGTTTAAGTATTTGGTTTCGAGGTGTTTTTGTGAACACATGTTTTGTCATGTGGGAAGGATATGTGTTGTGGTGTATATCCTGGAGAGCTTAACAATTGTGGGATGGGCTGTTTGTGACATTCAGGAAGTCAGTTGGAAGTTATTAATATAGCTCCCTTGACCTCAGTAAACAATGACTTGGTACAAATTCAACTGGGGATTCCTTTCTTTTTAAACAATTTGAGGTCTTGAGATCATTCTGGCCATGAAAACTTTGTAGTCTCTGAATATAAGTTAAAGTTTGAAACAGTGTTGCTGGTATTGGTAAAGGATGTTATTGTTCAGTCACAAATGCGCTTATTTGTTCGACTAGATTTAGCATTTTAAAGAAGTGAGAATTACAAGTTATTAGCGATACTTGAAGTGAGAAATTTTAGTAGTATAGACCTGAAATATTATTATTTATAATAAAAAGTTACTGTATATACTTTCTCTTTCAAAGTATAGATCTAAAATATACATGTATAGTTAAAAGAAGTTTTTTAAACTCTGACTTTGGAGCTGGAATAATATATGTATTTTGCTCTTGGCTGAGAATGAATACAATTGTGATTTGAACAAAAGACATATGCCTGGAATAATGTTCCGAAGTTTTTTTGCCTCCTAAGTCCCTTGTTGTGAATAGTTGTTGTATACTCTAACTGTATAGTTTATGATTCTGAATGGTTTTCAATCTTAGCTCTATTACTATGCTCACTCAACCTTGATCAATGTCCATTGAACCTATTGGAGTATTGCATAAATCTGAAGGGTCCTTAAAACTCTTCATGTGATGCTATTTTTTCAGCTTCTGGAAAGTTGCAGAATGTTTATGAGAATGCTGGTAATAAATATACAGGCAAAACACTTTGTGCTTGTTAAAAAAATTGCGCTTTTAGTTTGTTTGTTTGTTCAGAAAGTCCTGACTTTTATGTTACTCAACAGCTGCCGAATACCTTGTTCTTCAGAAAACCCCTGAAGCACTTTCCTTTCTGCAAAAGAACAAAAGTTTGACAACGCATCCTGTAATATGATAAGTTCAGTGTTCAAAACTAACCCCTTTAGGGTTTTACCATATAAAGTTCTTAACAGTTCAAGTGGTCTGGTAATGGTGTAATATGTTTAAGGAATATTACCAACAGCCAATCAACTTTTCCCGACTCACCCCATATTACAGTTCAGTCACAGCACACCAGCACAGCAGGCCGAGTTTCTAAGTTCAAGTTCAGAATAAAAAATGTCCGGCAAATTTTATCACTGTCTAATTTTAGTATAAACGTGTATCTGTATTGTGCCATTTCATGAGTCACTTCACCCAGTACCGCAATTTATTTCTCGGTTCTGCTGCAATGAGCAAATTCTGCACGGTGTACGAGTTTCTGTTAGTAACTTGGATTTGGGGTTATAATTTATTCCACGTTAATTTATTTTGTTGCTAGCTCTGAGTCTTAATTCCTGTCATGTACAAAAGTGTTAAGACAGTTTTTGCTATAGCTGTTCTTAGTCTTAGACCTGTGCTGCTGTCGCTATGGGCACTGCCAATGATCTTCCGCTTTCTTTTGACAGTATAACTATAAGTGAAACAGAGTGAGTAGACGGCACATATCAGTGATAAACCATATTTTGAAAAACACTTCGTATGTATTAAAAAGTGTTGTGTTAGTGCACAGGGTTTGCTTACCTTAACTGTATTTCAGAAAACATTTTCTGACACCTTCTGAAATTTTGTAAAAACCTACCCGAATAATTAATTCATGAAGTGATTCATGAACATTCAGTTTCCAGTGCCGTTTGTCGTTGAAGCTTGCATTTTCTTGTTAATACGACTGTTATATACAAGGATTATTGTAAATTGTTTCCCGCTGGTGTAGCCGTGAGAAAGGTCAATTTACTTTGGTAAATGGGGATATTCCGAGTGTATCACCCCATGGCCACTTTAACTGATAAATGTGTTCTATTTCTGGACTGGATTTGATGTTGTAACCTTCCTATTACATACTATTCCTTAAATATATCATGGAAGTCGTTTTAAAATATATGCACTATAAGCTTTAGTAGGGCAATATAAATTATTACTGTTATTTGCGGCAACTAAAGTTTGCGTTTTTGGACCTTTTAATAGCAAATCCGTCGCAAAATTGTTGCGTCTAGTTCTTTTGTTGGGAACGTTTGAGTTTCTCGAATGCGACGTAAGACTTTTTGCAAAATTAAGTCACTCGTAGAACACGTAGTTTTTAAAAATCGCAAAATTCTAGCACCGCCAACAACAGTAACCTTTGCCTGGGAACCACCAAAATGTTTGCACTATTGTGATAATTGTCGACTGAATAAATATCATGCCAGTCTACTCGAATAACCGATATAATTTTATGTATTTATTTGCGCTTTTCTTCTGGTTGTCATATATAGGTTGTGCATTATCTATTCCTCAGTTTTTCTTTTTGTTTCCTTCATTTATGGTGCATAGTTAATTCTGCCATTTTCTGTCCGATTTATCGTCTTCGTACATTTTAGTACTATTATTCGAGATAAATTTCTAGCTGAGACAATCTTTACGAAATTGTGCAATACCGTTTCAAAGGACTGCTTTTGAGCTATCTTCAACTCGCGTTCAGATATTGTTCTTTTAGCTTTTTCTCAGCCGTCCGCTTTAAAATTATAAATTAGTGTTTTCCAGTTTTTTTTGAAAACTTTGTTAACGATAAAACTTGCGTCTCCTATGACTATGAGCCATGCATTTTATGTGTATCCTATCTTTACAATAAACAGCTGACAGTTAAGCGATTTTTTCAAAACTGAAGCATTAACTGGAGTATGGCTTTTTCTTTTGATTTGTTTAATTGTTCTGCTGAAACTACGTGCAGAAACCAGTTTCGAATTGTTAAATTAGTTTTGATCAACTAAGTTTTTTTTACCCAAATTTGGTTACAGCTGAAAGAAAACGCCCAGAAAGAAACCACGGGATCTCTATAGAACAAATTGCTCTTTCCTGCTTAATTTTATTCACAACAGAATCTCCATTTCACGGGATCTGTATATCTGCTATAGCAACGATTTTTTTTAATGTAATCTAAGTGTTTATCAATTTACATTTCTTGTATACGTATTAAACCCTGCGGTAATCTCTGGAGGTCCATATTTGGGCAGCGTGATGGACACATTGTACCCACCCAAAGTCACAAGACAAGCTGAGCTTTTGCATTTCCTGAGCCTCGACTGCATATTGACCCTTGATATAAATCTACAATAGATGTCCACAGGTTTAAGTAGCTTCTAAAAGCTTTATAAACTCTTTTTCAGCTGTGTTAGTTTGCTTAATAAAATCAGTTTTCTGCTTTAGCTCGCCGGAAAAAATCCCGGAAATTCGCGATACTGTGGAAATTTGTAAAATCAGCAAGGGTTGTCTTTTTCAATTCTCAAGGTGTTTACGATCATCTCTGCTACCTTCAGGAAGAGCAAGAAGTATTGACCGTTGTTATAACTGTCAAATGAAGTGAAAAAACGTATCAATTGTCACTCGCTCTCCTGGGTAAATATCTTGAAACGATTAATAAAGACAATCCAAGGGCTGTATTTAGGAAATGTACTTGTTGACATGTACAACAACTTCAAAACCGGTAACTTTTATGTTTACGTGTTTTTAAAATGGTTTTAACTTCTATCCAGTAAACAATACCTCCTCAAGTTGCAGTTTATTTTCTCAAAAGCAATTTTTTGTTTGCAAGATTTCCATGTTTGCACGAACGTCATTTCCGAGTCAGGTACATTTCCGTTTTCTTTGCATTTCGTGTTGGAAAATTAAGAAATTAATATATTTTCCAAGTGTTTATCAACGATTTGACGCCCCCGTAAGAAAGTTAAAGTTGAAGTACGTGCCTTGTCGATTTACAAACAGGTTACAATCGAATCTGTCTTTATTATGTATGTCAAGAAAACACAACTGAAGGGTCCAGTCGAGGCAAATTTTAATTGTACTGTACACTAACCGCAAATTGAGTCCGCGCGGACAGAATGGCGCCTCGCTGCCTGAAGTTGTCCATCACCCCCAGATAGATTCACGATGAAAACAATTTTCGGAAATTGCGGTTTTGAAGATTTGTTCAACACCGAATCTGGGCGATGGCACTGTTCAGCGCGGCCATGTGCTCTTGAATTTCGAGTTTTAACTTGTTTTTGCCCAGGCCAAAAGAACACACGATAAACTTTAGTTCTATTGTTTTGAATTGAAATCAATATATGTAAACATTTCATTTTGCACATCGGCTCAGGCAATGCATACATAATGGGCGATTACCCGGACAAAGCGATTGGCCATCGCACGCTGTCGATATTGAACGTCACGTGTGAAAAAAGCGGCTTCTGTGATTTACGGAAGCCAGTGGGTTTTATCAAGTGTTCGGAAACCTCTTTCCTCGAGATTTTGCACGGTTCGGGTTGCATGAAAGATTTGGGACGCCGGATTGGTCGAAGCTTGTTAATCGAAGTGGTTCGTTTTGGAAGCTCGTTGATTGAATTGTTGACATTTGACAGGTTTCCCGCTGCGTTGTCAATTTCGCGGGCTGTGATTGGAGGAAATTAGCATGATGGACAAAATAAGGATGTTTAGTGACAAAGTGACATGAGGTAAACAGAATGCGTAGAGGGTTAAAAAATTCTATCATGTCTTCACATGGAGCATAACTTGGAAGCACGCTCTTCACATTCAGAATGGTTAGCGGAGAGAGTGCATCGGTTGTTGATTATGTGAAGATGACTAATCCAGGTCTTTTTGATCTGCAGGACGAGATCCATGCATTTATCGAAGCGCTTTTGCCTCATGTGAAAGCCTTTGCGTATACCTGGTTTAATCTACAAGCAAGAAAGCGAAAGTATTATAAAAAGCATGAAATTCGAATGAGCGCTGAAGAAGAGAGAAGATGCAAAGTGGAACTAGACTCGGAAGCTCCCGAAATCAAGCAGAAATGGGCTTCAAGGTTACTGGCGAAACTGCGAAAGGACATTCGGCCGGAGTGTCGTGACGATTTTATGATGGCCATTACAAGCGGTCGACTGGGTTCTTCATGTCGTTGCGTCATATCAAACCCCGACCAGAAAGGCAAAATGAGGAGGATAGATTGCCTGAGACAAGCCGACAAAGTGTGGAGACTGGATTTGGTGATGGTCATATTGTTTCGAGGCATTCCTTTGGAGAGCACAGATGGTGAACGGCTTGGCAAGTCTGAGCATTGCCATAACCCTCAGCTCTGCGTTCTTCCCAACCACATCACAGTCACCGTGAGAGAGCTAGATCTATACCTTGCAAACTTCATGTGCAATCGGGGTAAGCTTCCTGGATTTTTCTGATATTTTGCTGTTGTTATCCGTCACCGCTACGCATTGATAAATAATTTCCCGACGCTATACGGAAGCATTCATTTGAGCGTGCAAGTTGCACATCAAAACATTGCGCTCTTCAAGCAACAAGTTGAGCTTTCGTTGTTTTAGTCTTGAATTATTAAAGATGAGAAGTGTTTAAGTTCCTGGGTGTGTAATTTAATGATTTTATTGCTTTCTCATTTGATTTTTGATGCACGGCATTGTTGATTCGTTTCGATTAGCTAAATACCGTAATTTTGTGTCTGATCTCCAGTTCACAAAGAGGATTCCGACAGTCCAACAAGAATTTCAAACGAGCAAGACCTCCAGAAAGGTAACTATGAATTTTTAATATCATTTTTCCAGAACCTGTCATCGGTGCTTATACCTCAATGCAAAACTTTTGGTGTTTGTTTTGCGGCAATTTTACTCAGCGACAACTTTGAAGCCGGTTTTGAAAAGCAATTTGTATATCTTTTATCTTTCAACTCGAACTAACAAGAACCATTCCCGCTGCACACGTGCAGGCATTTGTGATTTGAACACGTAAATTAATGACCTATTATACTTTTGTTTTCTTCGTTCACTCAATTTAAACAACGTAAACTTTATTTTTGTTGCATTAATTTGCTTAAAAACTTGATGTCGTGCAGAATTGTCAACCAGGTTTAAAACTAGCAGGTAGTTCAGTATTTTGCTTCTTCAGGATTCCAATTGCTGTAAACATTCAAATGGTTTTGTTGTTCAAATAGTTTGCTTTGCAACATCTCAGTTCGAAATCAAATGGCTTTCGTTGCGTTATTATGATTATGTCTAGATGAATTGCCAATTTATTCAGCAACATACCGCGTACAACTCCACCGTTGCTACTCAAATGGATGATAAGTTGACGTCGTACGAGCCTGGTTGTTGAGTGTTACGCGTTTCGATGGAAGAATTACGAAGGTCAATGCAACGTCTTGCGAGCGAATGCGCACATGTTTGGATGTCAAATCTCTTGTCTCGGACCGGGATCATTTGCGTTCTTATCTGCGAGCCATTAACCCATCACTGAAGTTATCCAGGGATTAGCTTTTGCAAGACAAATGAATACCGGAGCACCAAGAATTGTGTGATCGAAGTAAATTCACTATGAGAGCATTTGAGAAAACGTAGCTGTGGGCATTTATACTAACACCCCCCGTATATCCGACTTCAACTCGTTCACTTTGTTTCCGAATCTCGGTGACTAGTTTTCAAACAAATTAGATTTGTGTTCATGGTCTTGTCATTATGTAAGAATTCCTGGCATACAATTTACACTATATTTAAACTGCAGGAAATGTGCACTTTTCATTTGAAGAAGTACTTTGTCCAGTCTTTCGACTTTGAGAAGTAGTAGTGTATCGTTTGGTGTTTTTCTTCCCCGCAGTATTTCGATAATATTTATAGTAGTATCAGTACAAGTAGTAATTTTAATTGTAGAATAAACCAAAGCAAGAGGTATTTTCTTTTACAATGAGACCACAGTTAGTCTAGTTTTCAGCGACGAAGCAATATTCGGAACTTCCTGCATGTCAACTTCCCTCCCGAGATCCGTTTCCTTGAGCGAGACGAGAAGAGGGCAACACGCTGACTTTGTGTAATCTCTCACCCTTTGTGTGGGTGATTAGAGGGTGGATCAGTTGAAATGGAATGAGAACGTGCCCAGCTCAATAAACATGCAAGAGCAATTTAGCTCACAATGCTATGAAGCGTGGCACCATTTCTATGAATTTAACTCCAACTTCGAGAACATGCATTTATGCTGTATTTCGACTCTTGAAACTACGATATTTCAAATGAGTTATAAAATGCAATGTTTCAACAGTCAAGTCGTGACTATGCTATATGATATTGCAAACTTGTAAGACTACACGTAGTCGTGATTAAAACTCAACGCAGAGTAGCAAGGGTCATGACTTGGGTTGTAAGTAATTGCCCTGCAGGTTCAGTTTGCCAGGCTAGGAAAGGAGGCCAAACTGAAAGTTCTGTGTAGGAGAGAATGTCATATTCTAATACTAATCTGCAGACGTCAAGCTTATTGTTCTGTGGTAACGAAAAACGAAATCCCTTTGCTGTGGTTATTTATCCTTGATCAAATGCATCACTAAACTAAATTGATCCAGCTGAGAATCTTATACATTTGAATGTGAATCTGTAGAAAAATG
The DNA here is from genome assembly GCA_025434805.1 of Antipathozoanthus remengesaui. Classification (NCBI taxonomy): domain Eukaryota; kingdom Metazoa; phylum Cnidaria; class Anthozoa; order Zoantharia; family Parazoanthidae; genus Antipathozoanthus; species Antipathozoanthus remengesaui. Next base: position 6,816 of record JANSTR010168933.1, on the reverse strand, counting down.
ATAATCAACAGCCACTGTAGTACAATGATGCCTTTCTCCATTGTTTTTCAAGACTGAAATACAACAATAGGTTTCACAACTTAAAACGATGCCTATTGTTTGCAGATGTAATCTGAATATACACATCAACTGTCATGATCTTTTGATACCTTTGTTTGACTGTTAGCTTGTCAGTTTATTGATTAAGCCCCAAACAAATACCCATTGCACTTTTATTTTTGCACCAACTGATATTCATTGTTCTGTGCTTCTCGCACATCGAAATTATTTGCAGAAGAGCTATTTTTTATTTGAGTGTTTGATACTTGTCAAATGAAGGAATGTTTATGGCAAACATGAATTCCAACAAACTTCCCAACAAGCATTGTGTTTGGTTTAGGGTTTTTACAAGGTGAAATGAGGAGTACTAATTGTATTTGACAGTACATTACACACAGCAAATCAGAGACTTGGTGAATTATATATCTCTGGATTCTAGTCATCAAACATTTGCTGTATTTTCTTGACTTTGTACAATTGCAGAACTATTAAGATGTCAGAAAAACATCTGTTTCAAGTCTCAAATAAAATGTCCTTCCAAATGTTTTCATGTTCTGGAATGTCAGTTGACGAGAACAACCCAAAATGCTGTCCTCTTTTAACTACCATAGATATATTAGAATGCAGTTATTCAATCAAAAAATGTTATTTGTTTTTGCACACACACTTATCTGCATGAGGTTTTTAAAGGCACCACAGTCTAAATATCACTTTTGGAATGTCAGTTGAGTTTGTATGCATGCAGGTGCGATATCTTGTAAATGATTGTTTTTACAAACTTTAGTTTTAGTCAAATTCATAAGTAAATACCCCAGGCAAGAAAGTGTTCAATTGATGTGAAATTAAAATGGTTGAACTGTTATTTGCTTTGCCATATAATTATTTTTTAACCAATCAGAAACCAGATCAAAACATTCAAATTGCCCTCCTTAATTTTTAATTCTGCCTTTTCTAATGACACATCTTGATTATTACTTAGTGTGCGGGACTCAAGTTACTGTTAATCTTTGTTTGCTCCCTATAATATATTTGTTTCAATAAAAATGCAATGAATAGTTTATAGGCCATGTTGGCATGCTTTTGATACCAATTGTAACAGTTTTTGTTTTGGTATTTTCTTTGCATTGCTTGAATTAAAAGGGTAATTTTTAAATAACCCCTTCTTCTGAGCTTGTAAAGCCCTGCTGAGTGACCACTCAAGGGTTCTGAAATGCTCATTACATTAATTCAACGGTTAATGGTTAAATTACCGAAAAATTGTGGATAGTGTTGTCTTTACTGTCAATGATATTGAGATTAATCAATGGGGAAATAATTTGTTGCAAAGTTGTTTTTGTTTTCAAACATGACAGTTAACCCTTTCCCTACTAAACCCCATTGAACCAGTTGTGAAATGATGTAAAGTGACAAATGTAAGGCGCAGGAACTCGCTATTACCCTCTTTGGGTTGTATTCCTGTACCTTCCTCACTGTTCTGAAATCTTATTAAACTTTGTTATCTTACAAAATGTGGAAATAAACAAACTGTTCAACTGTTCATTCATTTTGTTTCTCCTGAAAAGCAGATTCTCTAAATGTTCATTGTTTAATGAAATTCAGAAGATAACAATTTTCATAAAGTTTGATATTTTACTTTTGGAAAGTCAGTAGGAAAAGGTTTAACAGTGTTGCTGAATGCTTGTAAACTACCTCCATAGCTTCCTTATAAACTGGTTGGAAGAAAGTTAATTTGACGTCTAGGATCACTAAATTGTTTTATTCTGATAACCAAACAGTATGAATAGTGTAAGAAAAAGATACATGCTGATAAACTTACTAGTCACTATTGAATTAATGTGCTAAATAAATATTTTGCCACTTCATGTATGCAGCATGTAATATGCAAGATCTTTAATATAATGTTTCTCTGCAAACTTAAGACTAATTAAATTGTTTGCTTATACCTTAAAAGTCTAAATTTATGGAGGGAAACAGCAGATCTAAAAATGTGTTTTTGAACATGTTTATTAGATCTGTTTATTTTAGTAGAATGTTTAGTTTGCAACTAAAGTGTCTTTTGATAATTGAGGAAGTACTTCATCGTCAATATAAGACAAAAAGTGGGAATTCATTGACAAAAATAATAACAGCAACTCTGTCTCATTTCAGTTTATTGCCATTGAAGTATAAACTTTCAAAAGAAAAAAAATAATGTGCTGAGAAAGTTGTTTTGTTCACTTACCAGAGGCCTGTCCATACACGCATGCAATTTATTGATATGACGACACTTATAAGCAATATAATATCAGTCATCAATTATGTATGGTGTGGTCCATTGTTCTTGTTTGTGTGCATTCCTTTGTTTAACTTGTAGAAATGTTCACCAGTTTTTATTTTGTTTCCTAACAAGGTCATCCAACTGAGATATTTCTATCAAAGTTGCTTTGACATTAGAGAAAATAAATTATTTCATCATGTTGTAAGCTGTAAGCTTTGTATCACAAAACTTAGCAAATACTTTTTTCCCTTGTGCAGTTCTGTAAAGATACACAGTGATTGTGTTTTGTATCACCACAACAAGCTGGGGGTTGTTGTTAGTATGATTTTTCTTTAGAACAAATTTTTAAGGAATATCTTTTCTGCCAAGAATGCTTTGTGCACACAGTTATGTGTGTAACTGACGTGTAATATTTTGAATAACTTGTTTTTTTGTCAATAGTGAAGGGATAACCTAAAAAACAACATGGCTTGATGACAGGCATTCTCATTTTAATCTTTTTGTTATTCTTCGAGTGAAGTATTTTTAAAATTTATGTCCTTGAAAGCTGACTTGCAAGTGGTAACATTTGTTGGGTTGATAATTTTGTGACAGACAGTTTGGAATCTGTAAAATTCTGTTGTTCCTACTTGTGCTCAGTTTTTATTTTTGTTTTTGTGGTCACAAGTCTCATTTTGATAATGCAATTTCTTTCTTTTTTCAAATCATGTTACCTAATGCAGTTGGTTAATTTTTTTTGGTTGTTATCTTGATAGAGCAACTCCATGACAAAATGCTATGTCTGGACATGTTTTATACTCTTAAATGGCATAGATATGAAAACCTAAGTTTTAAGTTTCGCTGACAGTTTTAGAGTTTGAAATAGCTCCATAAATATACATATATTACTGTAAAGTAACTGAATTGTTTTGACTTTAGATTACATCGTTATATTTTTATTCTAATATTGTTATTATGTGTAGTATTGCCAGGTTTACAGTTGTAGGAGAGACTTGGTGAAAAATGAAAATCATATTTCATAACAACAAACAACATGATTATACAAAATAAATGCTTTGTATGAGTTGACCCTCTTAAATTAGCTTAACTTGTGAGGGTCAAGCATTGGTTTTCTTGGTTTACAAGTTTAAAATTCATGAACTGCTTTAACTGGTTCTTGGTTACCGAAGTATGTAAAACATTATTTAATGTTGATCCTTGTCCTGATTTCTAACATTAATTAAATTTTAAAATATCAATATTTTGGAAAAAACCAACTCGTCATATTGTATTATAAACCAGTAACATGCACTCAGGTCACTTCTGGTGTTCGAAATAGTTAATTGTTTTATCAACTAGAACTGGAACAGTTGCGGTTAAGGATTTGCCAACAAAATAATGGCATTTAAAATCATGATTCTAAAACATAAAACATATGGTGTTAAATTGTGCTTTCATCAACTTGATTGCTTTGAACTGTGAATTAAATCTTTACTTCTATAGTTTTAAAGGCTTCTTTCTGCTGTCAGTAGTAATAACATTGAAGAGAGATTAAACTTGAATTGGAGACTCTTCAGTGCTGTTTGAGACCTGATTCTGAACATTTCTGTTAATTAAATATCGGAATAGTGACCAGTGTTTGAGGTGCTGAGTTTACCTATAACACTTATAGTGACAGAGTTTTAATCTTAATCTTCACACATTTTTCAAAGGTGCGGCAAGCAGTGACCAGTTTAATATTGTCTCTTAATAAATCTGGTATATAGATCAAACTTATTATGCAAGCAAGCTATAAAGGTACTATCTGCATTAAAGTCTACTTTGTTTCTTGGCTGGCAGATGGGATTGATGTACTGTGTTAGCTAATTGGCTGCTAGATTAATGCTGTTATGTGATACATTTCAATTTCCTTTAAAGACCGTATATTCAATAAAATATTTAGCATTTAGAAAGCTGTACCAAACTGTCACTGCAGAAAATGATGAAAGATTTTTCATTGTAGTAAGATGATTTTATAGGGTCAGGGTTATATCCTGCTTAAATGCACAGAGTTCTGCCATGCTGTACAAATTATTTCTACCCTCTTCATTGGTTACTTTTTTTGGCTCGCAGCTTGGCTTACAATAATTTGTTTCTAAAGGTGAAAATGACATTTTAAAAGAATTAATTGATTCTCACTGAAACCTGACTTGACAAAAGAGAGATTTATATATTGATGCATTTATAATTATTTAAGATTTGTATTACAAAGAAGTTGACACAAGTTATTTTAAACAAAATCACTCAGTCAGAAAGAGTGTATTTGTGTTTTCTAGACAGATTTTGTCACCCACATCATGTACACTCCATCACGTACATACCACTAGACGTATTCAGACTCTTAAAAAGAGTTGACTTGTTTTGGAATCTTAGAGGGTTTTGTTAAAGCTTGAAATTCCACACACATTGAATTAAACAAGGTCCAGAGCACTTACCCAAACTATATTCAACAGGGTAGAAATTCTGAGAAAATAAAAAGCAGACCTATTTAAAATTATTTTTAACTACATTTGTTTATATATTAATTCAGCCCAGAGTTGTTTGCATTTTTTATTGCAAAGGAGCAAGGAATGTCAGAACTTGAAATCTTATTCTGTAGGAGTGAAAGTAATTCATTTTGTTATCTTTATCACTATAGCAAAGGCACGTATTCAAGGAATACAACTCTAGACAATAAAGTTAATAACCACAAAAGCTGAAATAACAGAATTTTAAGTGGGACTTGTTGTGACTGATTTGTTCTGCAGTCCAAAATAACTTCCGGTTATCAACCAAATTCCTGTCTTACACCCGAGTGTGCAACTTCATCTGCAAAACCTAGGTGTATAAAACTAATAAGGTTAATAATAAGTTCGTCTTGGCATTGTGTTTATAGTCTTAAACATAATGCTGCCCAGTAGAACTATAATTACACACACAGTGTTATATAAGAGAGCTTTCCAAAATAGAAACCTTGTCTCAGTCTTCAGTATTTTATCAAATAATATTATAAGAGTTGATTGTCAGCACATATATTCCAGGTTTTCATCTTATTGACTAATTGTTTTAAATCTTGTTGCAGTTGCCTTGGAACATAATCTGGTGTCCTCTGGAGTTTTCACTGTGTCTGAGCTTTATCAGTATTCAAAAAGTAAGTATATGATTTGTAAATAATTATTGAAAACTACAGAACTTACAATTTTATACACCTGACACACAATTTTATGACATGTTTTTTTTTCTGAAAATGAAAGCTGATCAGCTGAGATTAGTAATTAATAATATAAAAATACTGTTTCAGTTGACATGAAAATTCTATTAATTTTATTTTTGTGACATTTATTTTTGTTAAATTTCTACAGTCAATATTTACTACCCAGTAGCAAATGAACATTTATTTAAAAATATTCAAAATTTTCTGAAACATTTAAGAAATGAAACTTTCAATTAGATGTTTGAAAGTTCTAAATGATAGAAACTCTCTGCATTTACATGAAAATAATACTAAATAGATTTTGATGTACAGTGTTTTCAGTTTTGTTAAAACATATTTGAAAATTAATATGTTTATGGTTAAAAAATTAGGAGCAGACCCTTTATGCCATAAATGAATTGTTATGTGCTTAAAAGAAAAATTGCTATTATAATTAAGTATATGCTGTGTAATAAAAAATTATTAATATTTAGTAATCACTGTTGCATGGAAAGATGTCAGTTGTATCGATTATGACACATTTGAAAACAACTTTTGAGGTTAACAAATTAGATTTAATGATTCAATGACTTATTTAATAAATACTTGAAGGTGTGAAGTTTTAGTTTTAGTCTGTTTTTTGTGTGTTTATGATTTTTCAGAATTATGTTAATCATTGTGATGCAACAACTAAAAATAGACATTTGACAAATGTGGCAATCTCTTGTTTTAATTAAACGCATTCTATGCTCCATAGTGTGTTATTTCTTCTCATCAAAACATGTGTTTTGAGAAGACGTGTTGAATAAGGTGATGATTTGTGAATGTTTTATTGTAAAGCACCAAGATTCATAAATTTATTAAGTAGCATGTTCAAGTGAATTTTACCTTGAGCAAGACAAGCCAATTAACCCTTAATTCCTGCTAAGTTCTATGAAAATTCTGAACCTGAATTTGTTTTCCTGATTCTACCTTTGAACATGAGCAAAATGAATGGTCACTTGATAGGGTGTCAACAACCGGACTGGTTCAAAAGTTGAGATATTACCTCTAGTTAGGGGTTTATGTGAAATTAAGTCTAGCATGATAAAGGTTATTTAGCATTTTAAGGAATTACCTTTTTCAGAGACGGCCCTAAATCAAATACAAATCTTCCAGTTTGTTGTATGTTACAGAACACAATGACTTGTCGTATATATATATATATATATGACAAGTCATTGTGTTCTGTAATATACAACAGACTGGTGCCTAGTGATAGATATTCACCTCCACTTCGGGGGATAATTGTTAAATTAATGGTCACTTGATAGGGTGTCAACAATTGTTA
>JANSTR010168822.1:0-16888 GCA_025434805.1 Antipathozoanthus remengesaui | reverse complement strand
AGCGGTTTTCATGTTTTTCGCGCGCTAGGAGTTATGGGTAAATGTACCAGTCGCCATCTTTTTTGTTACGGTCAATTACATAAAGTGTTCGCGCCGTGGACGCTCACGCCTACGACACTCGCCTTAGGCCTCTCTTTTGGAACTGCCCACACCATCCCCCCTTTTTCAATTTCTGGATCCGCCTCTGGATTCCCAATGCGAGTTGATAAGACGGTATTCTTAAGGATGTTGAGATATTTGAGAAGTACTAAACTGTCCGTGGGACTTCCAGTTCAAGATGATCCATAGCTTTCATCTATTAATGAAGTATAGACGCGTCATCGCCCATGCAACCGTTGTATGTCTTCCTGAATGCGCGGCGAAACTACAAATTTCCCAAACTACTCGTGTTCAGAAAAATTAAATCCATTTCAGAGTTTGTATCAACTCCTTCAGTGGTACCAAATTACGAATCACCGTTTTCATCTTAAACTGACACTACAACTGAACATGGTACCAGCGGCACATGGTACCAGCAGTGTTCTGTACCGAATTTCCTGTCGGCCCGAAGAATAATCTAGATTCCGGCAGTAGATTTACAGTAACAAACGCAACATGCATGGACCCAATTATCTTATTCTGTGCAATATGGCCACATATCCTCGCTGTAGAGGTCATAAAATATTACTTTTATAATGTTCTCTTACCCCGCAGATCGAGATCAAACATAAAATATTAAAATGCCCGTCAACGATGGTCATATTTATATGAACACATAATACAAACATAGACGATTGCATCTCTTTCGGAAAACCCTGAAGTCATAGAAGCGATCTATTTTTTTTGGTAGCAAACTCTAAGAGTCCTTCGCCATATGTGAATATACCAAATTTCCTGTCGGCCCGAACAATAATCTAGATTCAGTAGATTTTCAGTAACAAACGCAGTGCGTGGGTCCAATTGTTAATTCTTGCTGCCAAGAGGTTAGTCATTAACTGGAACTGTCAAAACGATCTTGTCTGGACTTTGAAGCCAATGTCGGTGTTGCAGAAGCTTGTAGAAGCCGGATGAACCGGCGAGGGGATACAAACATGCTTTGCAACTGATCACGAAATAGTAGAGCATCCAACATTTTGGACAGTCATTGTACCGGCTGTAATTTTGGTAATCAAGTTTGTATGCAATGAATTCGTCAAAATATTCCTATTTTGGTTTTATTTTCGGTATTACTGAGGGAAATTCGAAAGAAAGAAATTCACATATGGCGAAGGACTCTTAAAGTTTGCTACCTAAAAAATTAGATCGCTTCCATGACTTCAGGGTTTTCCGAAAGAGATGCAATCGTCTATGTTTCTATCATATGTTCATATAAATATGGCCATCGTCGACAGGCATTTTCATATTTTATGTTTGATCTCGATCTGCGCAGTAAAAGAACATTACAAAAGTAATGTTTTATTACCTATACAGCGAGGATATGTGGCCATATTGCGCAGAATAAGACACATTCAAATCAACGTGATTGGACTAACAAAAACGAAGAAGAATATTTTGTTGGCCAAAAGCTTCCTTAACAATCTTGACGACTGAACATATATATGAATGACAAATTGTTCTGGATGAAGACGTACTGAGGAGCGCAGCTCTCCCCCGGAAGTCCCACAAGGACTGCATTAGTGTTATTCTCTCATCTCTGAGAAATTGCGTCAAGCTCTCAGTGAACAACAGACCCAATGAACAAAACGCTTCCTCAATAAAAGCCGGCATGCAGTAGGTGTTTGTGGTGTGAATTTTATGGTTAGCAATTTATGATTTGTCAACGTGTTTGTTTTTGACTGAAGAATATCTCGACAATTTAGGCCGAGCCTCACCAATTTTAGTTCTTTACCAAATTCAACCTCAAATTGCTGCCTACTTGTATATATCAATAAAGCTTCCCATATAAAATTGTTATAACTTGAATTGAAGTTTGGGTAAACTTGAGCTCCGGTTCAATTTGTTTTCAAGACCTTTCTTGCATGTAGGAAGACAAAAAATAAATTGGTTTTGTAATGAGTAATCGCCATTATAGTATAAATGTTGGCATTTAACCTTATTTTAAATGGAGCAAACTTTCTGACCTGCAAGCAGCGGGAAAAATGAATAAATATATTATACTTTGGGTTTGTAAAACTGCTTCAGTTAGACAGATGTTAAGGCCAAACAGTTTAACTGTTAAGTCTTTACTTGTTCATATCCGAATCTTGAGGCAAAGCGACTTGCAAACATTATTAGTGTACTAATAATCAATATAATCCACATCATCATCGCAAAGAAAATTGAATTATAACGTCGTTACATTTTTGGAGAAACTGAAAGAAAGGCTAACTAATTTACAATATTTTTCATAGGCTAATAATGAAAGTCAATACTATTCTGATTGATGTTCGAACGCAGGTTTGACCTTCAAAACGTTTAGTGAAATTATCAAAGAGAAAACTGAAAATAATTTGTGTCTGAACTGAAGACATCAAGAAAAGAATCAAACTATATTAAATGATAGGCGTTTGAATAAGTTTTGAACTTGACCGGTTTGCAACGATCCAGACTTGAAATCGTACTGATAACTTAACTCGGAAACAAACAACCAAACCTGTATTATATTACTGTTGCCGGCATGAAACACGTAACGATAGAATAGAGGAAAAAGCAAAGACATCGAAATCTATCAAAAACAATCAAATTGCATCTCTGGCCTGCCCTTCTCGCAGGTCCGATATAGCTATATTTTCGGATTAGCGTTGCCTGACCGCCGTGATAAAAGCCCGTATCAATGTTTAAAGCTTAGTTTAAAATATGAAATAGAGTTTGCGTGGATTAAAGTTTTTATCCCCAAGCGGAAAATATTGTCCGTACGTTGTTGAACTTTCCTTGTTATCAGGATTGGCAAATTTACAGTGCATTTTTCTTGGCTTGAATCATGTACACATTATCTGTAGTACTGAGTTCTACTGGGCAGTGAGTGAAGAATATGCTTTGAAAATCACTAACTGTTAAGGTGAACACTCGCGTTCAGAACATTCCAACAAATCTGTAGAACGTGCTAATATATATGCATGAAAGCTAAAGATCCTTTCTTTTAAAAAAGGGTTTTCGTTATATATCAAAATATGGTTCATGTGTGCGCAGTTTTATCATAAATTCGGGCAACTCAAAAATTATAACTTTCATGATTGGCGCCTCGAGAAAGAAGGAAGTATTTGGAAAATAAAGCGGGTCAGATAAATCAAACTTTTGCTGATACAAATCAATGTAGTATAACAACATTAAGGCAGGACCAGTTGACTAACTGCTTCGCGCTTGGAACGCCTGGCTGTATTTATCATGATGGCACCATCCCAGTAGACTTTGCGCGTAAAAAAAGGGCTCAAAGGTTTTTAAAAAGGGTTAAACGGATTGAAAATTCATCACCTTTGAATGCATTTATCTGCTAGAGCATTAACTATGGCTAGAGTTATGAAAGGGCTGATAAGCATCTCTTTTGTTGAATTTAACAACAAAACTTGTCTGTATCATATTTTATCAAGTGCCGAATTCGTTTCTTCAAAGAAATGAGATAGCTGTTGTCACTAGTTTCGTGACGCTTCGTGTGATGGTGCCATTAGTCAACCAGGCCAGGTAGACAGGATGTGCCAATTGGTTAATCCTAACACGTGATAAATGCCAGAGTCAGTTGTTTTAATCAAAACTATTATTTTTGTATCTGAACTGAACTGATACATAAGTCTTTTCATGTACAGATGTTGTTCTTAAGTAAACGACAAATTGTCAATAAACTCAGTTATGGAAACAGCTGGAAACTTGATCAGTATTTATTTCGTTAGACAAGTGCTAACGCCTTCATGCTCTTCAACGAATTTTTAAATTTGTTCAAACTTTTAAATTTTTATCGTATTGGATAGTTCATATATGAACTGATGCAGCAAGTGGCCTTTGGTCTTTGAGAAAGTTGTAGAGTTTTTCTTAATAATAAGACACACATGCATATAAAATAACGGCTGAAATTTTTCTTTCTCTGCTTCACGGTTAAAAGGTGATGAAAGGGCACTTGAAAAACGAACTTCAAAGTAAGATTTTGTTATTGCTGATATGGGCGTATGCAAAAGTTCATGGCGTGGTTCAGAGGTTACTTTTGGAGTTCAGCAACACATATTTGAAATCATTGCATTTTTAACTTTTTAATATTTTCAAATTGCTCATTTAGTACAAAAAATGGGACTAGAATATATTGGTTGGTACGAGAAGCTTCAACTCGAGTTCCCAGTAAACAGGATAATTATTTTATTAAAAAGATACAATGCCGTCGCTACGAAATCCTCGTTTGAAGTACACATGTAGAATAACGGCGGCAAACTTCTTAACTGTCCAACTTTATATTAAAATTACGTTTCAACCATTCGGCTATATATAGGTTGGCACCAAAAGTTCTTTACCAAATTCAACCTCAAAATGCCGCCTATTTGTATATATGATAAATTGAAATCAATAAAGCTTTCCATATAAAATTGTTATAACTTGAGTTGAAGTTTGGGCAAATTTGAGCTCCGGTTCAATACAGTGTTTTCAAGACCTTTCTGGTAAGATGACACGTCGGTTGAAAAATAAATTGGTTTTGTAATGAGTAATCGCCTCTATAGTATTAATGTTGGCATTTTACCTTATCAAGGAGCAAACTTTTCTTGACCTGCAAGCGGCGGGAAAAATATGAATGAATATATATTAATCAGTTATACCTTGGATTTCTACAACTGGTTCAGTTAGACAGATGTTAAGGCCAAACATTTTAACTCTCTTCAGTCTTCACTTTTCCATATCCGAATCTTGACGAACCGACTTACAAGTGTACAAACCGACTTACAAGCGTACAAACCGACTCGTAAGTGTACTGTTTTATACTTATTGACTGGAATATATAGGTTGGTACGAAAAACGTCGACTCGAGTTCCCATAAACAGGATCCTAGTTAAGATACAATGCCGTCGCTAAAATAATTTAATTAGTTTGAGTACACATGTAGAAGGGCGGTGACAAACTTTTTGACTGTCCAACTTTAATAAAATTACGTTTCGACCATTAGGGCATATACACAGGTTGGTAGGAAAAGTTTGATTTTGACTGGGATATATAAGTTGGTACGAAACTGAGAGCGCTTTCCATTTATCAGAACTGGCTGGTCTGACCAGCACAATAAAGGGTAAATCTCGACATGCAGAGAGAAACTAGAACTGCTGTTGTTGGTATATATATTAATTACAAATAACAAGTTTCATAAAAATCAACTGGAGTAATTTTAGTTTCTACCACTCGAGATTTACACTCCATTGTACTGGTAGGACCGGCCAGTTCTGATAAATGGAAAGCGCCCTGAGTTTCGACTGGGATATAAAGGTTGGTACAAAAATTTCCGATTGGAATATATATAGGTTGCATGATCGTAGAAATTATAATTCAAGGAAAAGTGAAAGCAACTGCGCGAGAAAATTTGTTTTGATAAGAAATGTTGCTTATTTTATAGATGTCGATGTTTGTAGGGCAAAGTAAAAATGGTTTACATTCTTCTATTTGTGATTCTTGATCTTCATGACAGAGTTGTGCGTGTGCAGCAAATATACAAGGTTACCTTTCTTCTCAAAATACCTTAGGGGTATTTAATTACAGAAAAAATAATGCAATTATATAAATGTGTGTCAAGAGATATTTGCAGTGGCTTCGAAAAAATTACTGTTGTATATGTGTTTAGATTCAATTTGTCCATTGGAGCATTTTTTATATGTATTTGACGCTCGTGATCACACCAATAATGAGCTGCCAATATGCGTTAGGTTATATCTAATGAAAAATAAAATTGAAGTTAATGGAAGTTAAAATTAATCAACATACCAATCACTAAATAACAGATTAGATCCATGCAAAAAAGAAGTTATTTGATAAAATAATTCAATTTGCGAAAAACAAAAAGTAGTTGGAAAGGAAAACATGAAAAAGTGATGCTGCATACAGTGGCATCAAATTTTAATATAGAAACTGGTCAGTTTATTGAACGCCTATGTTTGAAAAGAGTCGTGACTCTTCTTTTCCGGCCAGTGTTTTATTCGGTTAACTATAAGTGAAACATCGAATAATTGTGGAACCTCCCGCTTGTCTGGCTTTGTTACGAAACGTTGGCGCTTTCTTTGATGGTCGCAGTTGTGCTGTCTGCTCATTGTTTTTCCATGCAGATGGAGCATAAAAAATATTTCTGTCAGTTAAGTATACGTAAGGAGAAAACTGGCAGAAAGAATATATTTAAAATTGCTGGGTTTGAATAACAAAGTGCTATTTACTGCATGGAAAACTGTTTCTCAAATAATTAAATAGATGGAAATTATAAATTTATCAAAACAACCAACATCAATATGTAAAAAAATGAGTAATATCAAGAAAGTATTGTTTGTGAGTAAGGTCCTTTTTCGACTAAAAAGATGAAATATACTTAAAAATCTTTCGATTGAAAATATTTGATGGCGAAAAGATACGTCGGTCGCTAGTTTCTGGTTTAGAGGAAAAGACTAATCGTATATGAATAATGTCAAATGGGTTAATTTCCCACTTAATGGCTTGAAAAGCAGGTGTGACTGCCTAATGAATCTAAATAAAGAGGTACTGGCTTGCAATTATTGAGAAGACGTGAGGTGTTTGAGAAAACACTGCTAACACAGTTCACAGCGCGCTTCAAACAATTTGATTTAGCTGAATACAAAGCCGATGTAAAAAAGCTGTATCAATGCAAGGGCATACAGAAAGTGTTGGAGGAGAGAGTGTGCATCCTTTGAATTTGATCAATTTTCGAGTCATTCTGTTTTCCAGAACGCCAGAAATAATTTCTTGGCACACCAAACTCCGTCATAAAATAATAATAATAATAATATTGCTTTTAAGATGTCTTAATTGTTTTTAAATTATAAATCTATGGAAGGAACTTTCTAAAATGGCTGCTTGCGGAAATTGACTATTAGGTAATTCAAAGGCAAGACTACGAAATCAAAGGACGTCGAACAAACGTTTAGATATTTCAAAAGACACACTCGATACCCCGCATATACTCGCCGAGTTCCCATGCAGGCATGCCCCTTGCATTCAAGTCACATTTCAGTAACACTTTGGCGATATGAGTTAAGAGTTTTCAGCACCAAGGGGCCTTCCGGCTTTTATTCAATCAGCCGCTCCCATAAACTGTACGAAAGGAATCAAGAAATGGGTTTCTTTGAATTCTCAGTTATTGTTCTAATTAAACATCACCGCAGCTTCTGAGGCTGCTGTGATGATGTTTTCGATCCGATTGTGAAACCAGTTGGCGAAATACAAATTGCAATTGTTTCGATATATGACCCACACTAAAGCCGAAAAGCAACTTCAGTCTCGGTAGAATAGAGCATTAGTTGGTCCCTAAAAGCATTACCAAAGGAAGAACAAAACGGTTTTCACGCAGCTGTGCGGCTGAAAATGTACAGATACTGTATTGCTGATTGTCAAACGTGACACTGTAAATGCAAGCTTTGAAAAGGAATATTATATTCGGTATGAAATGGAGTTAAAATTTCCGTTAATGATTTTAGCAGTATCGAGTTTTTTTAACCATTCAACAAAACTGCTGAGACGCAATTTATTTAGAATTCTTTCTTGTTGTTTATAAAACAAAATGCCCGCATGATCTCACTGAAAATGATAGCATACAGATTCGCTTTAAAGATTAGCAGAAAAAACACCGAAATGGATATAATTAAATCGTGCCGATGTATTCTAAATTAAAGGTTGTTTGACATATCGAGTCAAGCAACCTTTGTCTCAAAAAAACAATTTCTAGCCGATTCTTCCATGCCTTTCTCTACTTCCGCTTTTGACTTAAGTCAAATCTTCAATGAACATTAATTCTTGGCCGTTGGAAATGAATAACGCAAAAAAAAACATCAAAAGGTTTTTTTCGAATAATCTGCTAGAGTAAAGAAGAACCTCTCTGCATGACATATAGTGTTTTTCATCATAACTTACCATAACATTGAAATCACAATTGTCTTTCCGAAATTATTAGATTGATTTGGGTGATTTATATATACATAAAACATGAAACTACAATTCTTGTTGTCGTTGTATGAAGGCTAACACTGAAATGACTATTTCAGTATCATTTCAGTATTTGGCTCCCATCGGTACCCGTTATGTAAAACCGAAATCTTTTTAAAATTCCCAAAGATTCAAATCAAAACGCTATTAATCACAATATTGTAAACAAACGTGTTTTTTAACATACAAAATCGCCACTGCTTCCATTATATAATGTCATGAAGCTTCTGTGGCAGGTAACATTCTTCTTCAATTAAGCTGATAAACCTTAAACGCAGCAGCACGAATAATCCTATGGTTCGTTTATAAAGTTGTCGAGGAATTCAGATTAAGCAATAAACCCCTAAACTGAACTTGAATAGCCTGTTAAAACATTATATTTGCGCGAAGTACATAACTTGTCCCAGTGACATGAATTGCTTCACCTGACACAAGCAAAACGCAGAAGTCAGCTGCACGTTTTGAAACTGATAGTCGAAACTTTGTTCAATTCATCTCATGCACAATCTGTCGCTCCTGCAAGAGAATTTAACATCGACAAATTATTGTAATATTATTGAATTTAGTTGTAATCTATGAAAGGAACAGTGTGAAATTGCCAAATTGGTTTAAAAACATTATGAATACAAATTATATTTTCACTTAGTAGCAATTTCCTTTTCACACGAGTTTGCTCATTCGTAACTTGTTTGAATTCCAAAAAGTATTTTGGACGATTTTGGTTTAACTAATGAATTTTATTTTCATGTGTGTTAGTCCAGCACGAAATCCTTTTGCTTTAAACAAATTGCTTATATATTCTGACACCATAAACATTTTAACTATAAACTTGAGGTATATTTATTATGACAGGTTAGCAAGCAAAAATTTGTCCTTTTGCAGTAAAATAGAGACACTTCGATTAAATACAGTTTATAGAATATTATTTAATGGTTATTACTCGAGCGTCGCTTTATAATGCATTTCAAAATGCAACAAGAATTACCAAAACCATCATTTCCGTCCGCCTCCCTCATTTTGATAGCATTAAGTGATTATTTGTTCGCGATTATTTGTTCATAATTTTTTCCCTCAGCCTAATTTGATTTTTGTAGCTTTCCATAACACTTTTGGATGTCAAAGACTATGTTTTTCGATTACAGAGACAACAATAATTACAACAACAGATAAGATATCGACCCCTTGTGACGCACAAAGTCCACTGTTCGAGATTTTCCCTTTGTTTATTTCAGTGAAATCTTAAAATGTCCGACTCCAAGTGTTTTCGCATAGGTGATTATGATAAATAATATGCCTAATCTATTCCGTCAATATTTTTATTATTGGAGCAATAAAACCCCACGTTAAATGCACATTTCAGTCCTACTTGACTTCGAGAACATGGCTCAAAATGTGTTTATTTTCCCAAATTTACCTCACTTAGTAAATGCTAACGCTATTTGTTGACTTTGTTGAAAAAAATGTGTGTGCCTAATTTCCAATAGGGAAAAATAATTGTTATGAAGTGTTTCAACACAATGCAGCGATGGGTAAATTAGAGCAATTTCTGTTCAACAGACCCAAATGGCAGGCAATAACGCATTGATAACAACCCAGCACCTGGGCCATCTGGCGAATGACCAGTAATCAATGGCTCAGACAGCTGCCTGTGCCAGCCAATCAGAGAGCTTGGCACAATATGAAAAACGGAGCCAAATGAAATACAAACAATCAAATATGTGTATCCGTTTTGAGAGATACATTTGAGGAGGTTAAAATTAGCGTTGGTGCCGATTAAGGCAACGATTTAAGTTAGCAATTTTCAATTACTTAAATATTAATTTAGCTTAGATTTGGTTTTGTTTGGTGTGGACACTTCAAAATTCGAGCTGCTTAATTTAACAAAAAATGGTTTGCTGTTCATATTTACCGTACGGATGTTTATAGGTTTTTAATATACTTAGTTTTGAAAAGCCATTCATTTCAACCTGACGCCTGATCTCATACACATTCAATACCCAGTACAAAACATTCCCAATTTGGTCAGACCGGAAAGTTCATACCAATAACCTTTACGAACAAATGAACTTTGTTTTTAATGAGTGACGTGTTATTATTAAGAGCCCCTGCATTTTAATGACAGTAAAAGCTCATAATGTCGCATAACGACGGCTTTGAAACTCGCCAAATATAAATGTGCTTGCGGGGAATCTTGATAGTTATTCTTGCCAGAGATTTGTTGAGGTCAGGAACCGCAAATCACCGCGCCCCCTTAACTTCAAAATGCAAAACTCATCTTCAAACTTCAGCGTCGATTCCCTAATGGGGAAAAAAGACACTGGAAACCAAATGCAAGTCGTCGAAAAACAAGATTTAAATCAAAACGAAAGAAAATCCGCCTTCTCAATTACCCAGTTCCCAAAACGGGAATTTCACGTACCAAACCTTTGCAACTGCCAGCCATGTCAGCAAAATCCAGTTGCTGGTTTTACAACCGTTAGCCAAGCAGGAATGGCAGCAATGGGTGATCCGCGCTTTATGCCCTTACAAACTGTGGCTACTATGAGCGTTCCAGCCCCTGTTTTTCTACCAAAAGGTAAGTCCGTGTTTATTTCTGTTCAACAAACCTTCAATTAGCGGGGTTTTGTGAAGTACGCTCAATAGAATAATCTTGCAGTACTCGAGAGAGTCAGTATCCGGCACGGATTCTTCAATTTATTCAGGAACTTTTAGTATTTCTTGCAATGCTCTAACTTCCTAAAAATGTTACCTCAAAAGCCATTTTCGAACCTCCCCATGGTTAATCTTTTCATACGGACTATGTTCAGGGAGGTACAAAACGAAGGAAACACTACAGTCGATCGGGAGATTACTTTTCACGAGCAAACTCTACACAAACCGTATACAGTTAACAAATGAAATATTATTTTTAGCAATAGTCTCTGAGGTGAATTATTCTTCTAATAAATAATAATTAAGACTGACTGATAAATAATTGAAAAATAATGCCAGTTTGGTAAACTTTCTTGTCGTTTTATTTCGTACATCAATAAAAAGATTTCAGACCTGAAACACCCATTGAGCTTGAGGTAGCTTTACCAAATTCCCTTTTACGATATTTCTACACATAGTTTTGGAAGTTTTCTCGCTTTCTTCAGCAAAACATACGGTGATAGTTGGTATAAATCGAAGCAGTCGCATTCCAGAAACTGGAGCTTCACTATTATGTTTAATCTGAAAACCTAAAGATATCTCTCTTCTGAACAAAGTTGAAATGTTAAAAAAATGCCTTGCTAACGGATTCAAGAACTTCAT
Organism: Antipathozoanthus remengesaui; assembly: GCA_025434805.1. NCBI lineage: Eukaryota > Metazoa > Cnidaria > Anthozoa > Zoantharia > Parazoanthidae > Antipathozoanthus > Antipathozoanthus remengesaui. The sequence goes on along the minus strand of JANSTR010168822.1, from coordinate 5,476 downwards.
CGTGGTTGATCAGTCGTGGGTACAAGCATTTCGACGTTCTTTATTTCTTTCTTTTTACTGTCTTGTAACCATTTAACCATATAGTCTAAGTTCTGATAGTATAATTTGTGGAATGAGAATACATCCGAAATCAAGTCAATAATTATGTTTCCAGTTATATCAATTTATAAGACCAATATTTGCGATGTTATAGTTTAATTGTTTTTTTCATATCGCAGAATCTACAACCAGTATTACAAGCTTTTGCATCATAAACTTTGATATGAAGTATTTCTTTGCCTAGAGTTCGAAGATCGTTAATTCTATCACGTTTATGCTGCCAGGCGCCGGTTCGATAGCTGGCGAAAAGCAAAATTGACCACTGCCGTGTATATTGTTCAACAATAGAGTTTTGACTACCTATGATATTTTAACAGTAACGGTCGTTCATACTAAAATGTGTGTGTACAATCTTCAAGTGATTTGAGCGCCGGGCATAAGTTTTTAATTAGCTTTACCAAACCGGATGAAGAAAATCTCAAAACCTGCAAATCGTAAACGTCTTAATGCACTTAAAAGCCATTAGCAAATTTCTTCGATTAAGTAAACTTAGATTTAAATAAGTTTTATCACAAGGAATTGTAGTTGTGTTTCAACCGATAGTTTAATCCGTGTTTAACTACTTTTAATTCGCTAACATTAACCGTAAAATGGGTGTTAGTCACTTAGTAAACATATTTTCCTTTTTCACATCAAAATTCTCAAGCTTATCAGAGTTTAATTGTGATTTCAAAAACGATTTAAGAGCTGACTTCGGCTTAAATTTAGTTAGATTTCAGTGATAGATAATTGCAACCTTGTAATTTATTGAATAAACAGGTATAACAAATCAAAAACACAAAAAGCAATGAAGGACCGTTTTATTGCATTGAGAAAGAGATCTTTTTAAACATTGACTTGACCCAAGGACAGACAAACCCCAAATTGATTAAAAGATTTTTCTAAGACAACAATTAAAACAACACTACACGGGTCAGTGTACATGGGAAAACTAGAGATGGGAATAGCTGACAAATTAAGGGTTTTGTTAATGTTCACTAGCTCCCTTTTTGAGTTAATTAACGAATGAGCACGAAGTTTGCGAAAACTGGCGTCATCGTTTTCCACAAAAGAGATGAGCCAAGTATTTCCCACGCTCTTTTTGTTCTCCTAAGAGTGCCACGCTGGCCCAGGACGCATTGTATTTTAAAAAACAGAAAATCTTTTGCTTCACCCTATTGTTGTCAAACTTGCCATACTCATTAAGTCGTGCAATGTAATTCTTAGGGGTCATTCTTTTCACCTTTATCGTTGCTTTGTTAATAGATAAAACTCTTTAAATAAACTCAGCAAATTTTTGCAAAACGCTCGCTCTGTGTTCGTGTTTGGTTGAGTTAAACACATCTTTGACCTACTTAGTGCAAATGTTATAAATGAACGTAAAATAGCCTGGTTTATTGATAGTTGTCAGATCGATTGTTAGTCTGTTTTTATGTATAGTTTCATGCTACACGGAATCGGGAGAAGTCGAAACAAGCGTCGGGGTCACCGAGGATCGCGCCGCAGCTCACTATGCGCCTGCTCCTTAATTGTGACAATTTAGTTTTGTAGAAAGCTTAGAATCTCTAACATGTAAACAAAAAGTGCATAATTAAAAAACGTTTATAACTCCCCTCCATTTTTATAACACATATTGATATAATTGTTTCCTCTTTTGGAATTGTGATTCATTGCTGTGTTTCGGCTTAAGCTATTGCTGAAATACTTTTTAACATCAAGGCCGTAGCAGGCCAAAATCAGAACGAGACAAGCAAAGCGAGGACCGTGAAGAAAAGATATTTTCCCAAAACCAAATCAATAGACACGAGCCTCGTTACGGTCTTGCACTTGAACCCGGTAGTGAAAATAATAACCTAATGATAAAATTTATTCTAATAAGGAAATCCGAGGAAGAACATGTGTTGGTTAGCACGCGCCATTTTCAGTTTTACATTCGTGACCACGACTGACATGAGCTATAATCGTCCAAAACTACAAACATATGTAGCAAGTTCACAGGAAAGGGTTTCCAGGAGAAACCGATCTAACCTGTTTCTGTACTTTGTCCAACTTCACAGGCTTTTTTCGAGAAGAAGTGCTCAAAAGAAATGGCTGTTATGAAATGTTAAGAAATGGCCATATAATGGTATATGATAGATTTTTTAATTAGATTCCTGGTGCAGGCAATTGTTTGAATGTCATATAACAAGAATCGCGACTGAAAGAGAAAGTAGCGTTTTGAGTGAATTTCAGTGTGACGCTTTTCCTGTAAACGCATTGAACTCAGCTCAAAAGTTCAGTTTTGTCGAATAACTAAAAAAGCGGCACAAATTGTGATCAAGGACATTGAATCAAAAAGTCCATCCATACAGGATCATACAGGATTGTAGCGTCCAATTTCGAATATAAAAAAATATATACTATATCAACGAATAAATATTTTCTAACTTTGATGTCACACGAGAAAAGCCATTTGATTAAGGTGATAGGAAAATATGAATTCTTTACACAGACAGCTGCACGATAGTGCGGCAAATCTCAAAGTTGAATCGTTGAGTACTATCCACAAGTAGCTGATCATTCCAGCTTCCATGCTTTCAACTATAACGATCTTTATATTATCAATCGCCAACAAAACACCAGAAACAGAACCGAGAACTCGCATTTGGACTAAACCGCCGTATATCATTGAGCGAATAAGAAAGGCCATTTTTGTAACTGAATAAGGATTAACTAATCTACTTGCCGACTCCACATGGGACGGATGAGCAATTTCAAAATTGCATGTTTCGCCGGCACCTTCATGCACACATGCGACAAGGAACGTTTTCAAACACTCGCCGTTGCTTGTTCAATATTTATCTTTATCTTCAAAATCGCACTGTCTCGCACATGTATGCGACAGGCCTAAGAGTTCGATTGGCATTGGAATAAAAATCTCTCTTCAGTACTCTTCCTTGTGCTGCAGCTTTTCACCAGCTGATGATGATAACAATGTTGACAGTGACAATGTCGCTGATGTATATAAATTTCGCTGTGATTTATTAATACATCTATCAGTACAAACCCCGAGGGCAGAAGGGACGGGGCGAGGAATAGGCGAGGATTTGGCTTTTTTCTTTACTGTACATGAGTAGCGAAATTGATTGGGAAAATTAGCATAATGATAATTTTTCCCCTGAAAATGTGAACGTTTCACTTGATTTGACCAAAATATCATCCAATTTCAGAATTTGTCTGTAGTTTTGGTAGAATCTCTATCCGTATGGCCAGGGTCTGCCCTTCCTCTGAACTTCCAAGCACCACCCATAACCCCTTCCGCCCCATCCCAGCCATGCAACGAATGCGATCAACAATATAACATGTAAATTTTTTAGTAGTCAGAGCAACTCAGTCAACTGACTTGTTAACGCAAGTTGCAAAACTAATATAATTTCCGCAGAAAAAAACAATTAAGAAGCTTTCAGTGCTTTTCTTTAAAGTCAAACTCGTAAGAATTGAATGCTAATCCTATATATGAAGCTGAATGTTTCCTTTTATCACCAGCTCCACAGAAACGAAAGAGAAAGGAAAATAAAACCCGAAGGCAAAGAACAACATTCACAAGCGAACAGACTCTCAAACTTGAGCTGGAATTTCACCAAAATGAATACATCACGCGCTCACGTCGGTTTGAGCTGGCGGCTTGCCTCAGCCTTACCGAAACCCAAGTGAAGATATGGTTCCAAAATCGCAGGGCCAAGGACAAGCGCCTGGAAAAGGCCCAAATGGACCAGCACATGCGGCTCGCCGGATACACCGGCGGTATGACATATCCAGCTTCATATTTAAATTTTTATCCTTCACATTATCTAAAGAATCCTTCTTCCATTCAGCCACAGAATGGAATGAATCAAAGAATAATGTAGACGATTGTGAGTCCTAGAAGTGTTGGCTGAAATGCGAAATAACGACCGTCAGTAAGAATATTGAATACTGTCTCAAAATATTCTTGTCGCACTTCTCTTCCGGCAATAGAGCGAACTATTCAATGCCATGTTAATATCTCGGTTACCGCATGCTTTGCGACCATTTCTTGGGATGAGTATTTTTGCACCCGACCCAGTCTCTCTCCCAGTAATCGACTGAAAATTTGAATTTGCCATTTTATTAAAGCAGCAATAGTTTCCCTCGTCTCAGAGTTCTGAGGTGACTGAAAAAATATAAATAACTTCTTGCGGACTATCACTGAGACCGAAGTTACACGACCGCGACAGTTAGTAAATATTAACAGTCGGTAATTATTAAAATTTTAGCTGTAGTTTTTGCAAATTGACAAGAATCTTTGTCTTTCTATTTAGCACTTTCTCTTTCTAAGTCTTTTCTTTGCGAATTTCTGACTGTGTTTCCATTTTCGGCTCTAAAAAAAAAGAAGTGAGAGTTTAAGTAAACTGAAACCACAGCTTCCTTCCGAATTCAAACTGAATGCAGTTCTGCAAGCAAGGTGATGTACAGTATCAGAAACGACCGAAACGTAGGGTGCAACAGGATCTTTTTAACCTAATGACACAGAATATCGCAGAGATCAGAACCAAACGCGGCTTGCATTAGTATAGAAAGCGCTGTAGATAAGCAGAAAGGTTACCACTGAACTCAATTTGTGTGGAAAGCGGCGCCCTCATGTATGGTAGTAATATTGAGCTCCGGGGCATGCCCTTCAGGGAAATCGATGATTTACTTACAAAGTGAGAACAATTTTGGCTAAAAAAAATTGGTTCAAATTCAAAACTGAACTGTGGCGTATTGCCCCATCCCTCTCCTTCCTCATGCGCCCCTTTCCCCAGCGGAAGCCGGCACTAATAACAATGAGTATAGCGTCAAAATAGTCTTAAGCAGTGGAACAGAGCTAAGAACTCACACGCGATTGCGATAGTTACCCGCAAGGAGAACAAAGTGAACTCAGTTTTAACTGGGAATCACGTGGCTTGACTTTGAGAAAAACAACAGAAAGTCTAACAAGACCACCTTCAAAGTCAAAAAACGCACATCTATAAACTGTTGTATTTTGTAATTAAGACATTAAAGAAAATTGATGACCAGTTATATTGCTATTATATCTTTGTCATATAGATGACTACTGAATTCATACTTGGTGTGAATTTGTGTTGTGCCGAGATGTTATATGAAAAAATATTAATAGTCATACTTGTTAAATCAAGCACATTTTGCATTTACTGGGTCTGTTACAGGGACCGCGGAACATTTTTTGGATTTGGACGGCTAGCTCGCGCGTAGCTATATAGTTCCACCCAACGAATGCCGTATAGACGCGAGCATTCTAGGGGCCCAAGGCTAGACAGTCTAGAAAATTGGGGAAGAGAGAGAGAGAGAGAGAGAGAGAGAGAGAGAGAGAGAGAGAGAGAGAGAGAGAGAGAGAGAG
>JANSTR010168711.1:6159-16896 GCA_025434805.1 Antipathozoanthus remengesaui | reverse complement strand
CAGAGTTTTTTTAAACTGCAGTGACCAATCTTGTAAGGAATAAAAGCAATTTAATAACAGTCTAATGCTGATCTGGTCAAACCAAACAAGAACAATCACAAGCTTCGGACAATTATCTGCATGTTAATGATAATGAATTTATATATAGCAAGTTTCTTAAGATGTTCAAATGCGCTTTATAATCATCATGACCAACACTAGTATTGGGTATAATCGACAGACCGCTAACACCGGGGTCACTACCCTGCTCTTTTAGAGAAGTAGGGATTCTACACCAACGGCTTAACGTCCGTGTGGCGAAATATAATTTCATGTCCAAGGTTCTTACCTTTGCACGCACCGTTTTCGATCTCATAACCTTGTTGACACTCAGAGGGATCTGACGAAGAAATAGGAATACAGTTCAATTTTCGGTTTAGTTTTTGTATAGCCTGCGATGCAAACGAACTAAACCCCTGGTTAAACAGCCTAGTGAATTAAGAATAAGAAGCTATAGGCCCTTTGCAGTTAGAGGTCACGTGACCACACCTACCTTAAATTTATTAGCCTTGCTCTCCAATGCAATTTTCCATACATTTCCTTAGAAAGTTTTTGATTTTATATTCGTAGTCATTTTTGAAATAATTAAGGTTGAAACTTCAAACTATGCCTTCAAACTAATGTTAACCTGCTATTTCCATTCGTCAACATCATTATATTTCGTCACAGCTAATAAATTTAAGGTAGGCGTGGTCACGTGACCTCTAACTGCAAAGGGCCTATTCAACCTGGAATTTGAAACAGGATCTTATTTGTTAGACCAGCCCAGTTAAGTTTCCTTAAACAGCAGCGATTGTACGAGTAAAATGTACTTTACTAAGTACAACTAAAATATAATTATATTGTTCCCAGACCTGCTTGTAGGACAACTAGAACTTTCGGCATGGTACACAATCTGCAGAAGTTGAATGAGGACAGTTGACTTTCAATCCCCCGAATAAAACAAGAACCTAATTAAGAACCTTAACAATCGGATTCCCCACTAATCATAAATATATAAGAACCTGCTTAGCTTGACTTGTTTTAACAAGAATTAGGTTATTATACGCGATTTTTTTACTGTGCAGGATGTCATACCTTTACACTCCATATGAGGTGGCATTAACAAGGCAATTGAACATAATAGCTGTAGTAGTGATCTTCTGCGCATGATCGGTGTAAACCTATCGGTCTGCAAAATAAACCTTTGAATAAAAAGTCCAGTTCTTCTTTTCAGGAAGCAAGTGTATACTGATTAAGCCTGACTACTTAAATTCAGAAATTCATTTCGACTGTAGACCGGCGCGTAACCGACGGTTATATCCGTCTGGTCCAGACCATAAAACGCCTCAACTGAAATAGACAGCTGTAGCGCATAACTTGAATGAAAAATTGGCTTAGGAATGACCGTCCTTAGGGCGGCATTGACGTCAGGAATTACCCGTAATGAAATCTTCTGAAATAAGATAAACCCTAGCCCCAAGACCGTTGTTGTTTGTTTAGTTCATCTAAAAAGGTGCGTTAGTTTTTACAGTGTGAGCGTTTGGTGAGGATGACAAGTTCACGAGCCGACAATATTATTTCGCAAACATCGGTGTAGCAAAAAAAATATGACGTCAGAAATGAATGTTTTTAGAAGCAAAGGATTTGAAGGTAATAATAAACGCTCTGTCTCTGTCTAGACGTTGAAGATAGATACCACACAGTGCGAAGGCCACTTAGGTGTTTCAAACTCTCGTGCTCATTACATTGATATTAGAATAGCCATGATAGTGAATCAAACAGAATTAAAACTAATATGTGCTAAGTTTCAGTACATTAAAGTACTTTAAACGTCTAGCTACTTTTCCATCTATTTATTTACAGACCTCGGAAGAAACCAAGCTCTCAAATCTGTCGGGTGAAATGACTATGCAATTATGTGTAGGGCAGTTCTAGCCGCGAGCATCTCCGGGCAATTAAACCCTGGGCATTTGAAAAAAATAGTCAAATACCCGGCCTAGCGGGCAATTTTTGGTTGCAAATGTCCCGTTCCTACCATGGTGGTCAAATGGCTGGAACTGATTTGCATATTATACGGGCAAATGAACAGAACTTCAACACTGGAAATGATATGTTTCGCGAAGATTACAGATTATACTGACCACTATCCATAATTTTTAAACGCGCTCAGTCAGTTAACCTGCCAATCAAATATCGGCTAGACTATATAGTAAATATATTTTAGATTTTATGCCAATAAAGCTTTGAGTCTTTTACCGTAAAGTAAATCTGCTAGTGTTTTGTTCACAAGGGTTGTTCACCATTTGCATGAAGAAACAGGAATTTCCGGTTGATATACAAATGATGCAGGCCCTTCATTTGGGAATATCTCAGTGACAAGGAAAAACCGCAGACGTATTCTTCTTTCATTCTACCTGCTTTTTCCATGCAAACTGATGGTAAACAGCCGAAACGTTTTTTTTGCGCAATGCATTTTCATAGCGAAGCGCTAAAAATTATAAACAAACACCTCAGTCAAAGAAATAACCGTTCAAATGTCGGCCAAATATATATCTTAAACCAAACTTCAGAAGAGCTGGTTAGCGACCATCGAGAAAGTCCCCGTCAATAATTTTGTTATATTTACGCACGTTTTGCAGCCTCAGTTCCTGAGCCCAACCAATAGAAATAAAATAAATATGCAGCTCGCCCGACCACTGAAAATTTTGAAAAAAGGATGCTAACCAACTAAAGTTCTTTTAATTTCTTACTTGGAATGTTTTTAGCTACGGTTAGTAATGGTGCATTTTGTGGTTAGGGCTAAAATTGCACGAAATAATAGAATCAATGCACAGTGTAATGGACCCTATGTGCTGATTTGCATTTCAAGAGAACCATGCGCTTAATGTCGCAGTCTGCATTTTTAGGAGAATTCGTTAAAATGTGGCGGTCAGTTTAAATTCTGACCTAGAATAATTTATGTTACATAGACACACGTTGTATTGGTTAGCTCGTGAATTAAGGCTATAAAGCTCAAATCTATGACTCACTTACCTCAATTTTTGGAAAAGATTGTTTCCCGATTACCTATCCTTTGATCGTGACACATTATTTTTTACTTCTAGAATATAAATTAAAATACGTCACAACTATAATGATTTAATTGACTGCAAATTGGCTGCGTTCGCTTGATATTTGGAATGTTGTGGCGATCATACAAATTAGGGGCACGTAGGCACGCGCAGGAAGATATATGCTTTTAATGATTGCCAAAACCGTATGGCATATTTTTTCGGTTCTGCAGACTTTTGCAAAGGCCTTCAAGGAATTTTGAGGGTTGTTCAGTTCCCAGCTTCTTCCGCAGCGAGTGCTTCGCGCTCACATGCAGTAAATCGGCGTCGACTTGTGGCAAGTCTATATTTTCCGCAATAAGTTTACAGCACTTCTTGCTATGTCCAAGGGCGTATTATCTGACTAGCTGTTTTAATAGCTAAACAGTTCAACCTAGAGTGATAATTAATTGGCGAAATTATTGAAAGTTAGCCGGTTACATCAACAATAAGCATCGTGTCCTATTATTTCTTAAATGGAATGGAACAATTTTCTCATGCAAAAATAGCAATGTTTCACAGTATAAGTCAATTTTAGACTGCATCAAATTAAAAAAACGTAATCGGAATTTTATCAAACTTTCCAGTTCAAATTCAGCGTAAAAATATTAAAAATTGGCGTTAGGGTTTCACCGCATTGGATTGCTCTATGATAGTACTAATATAGTGTCTGTTCCCTTGTTCTCTGGCTGAGCACGAAGAAAGGTTAGTTAGCATTTTTTGTCAAGCTCATAAGACATAACACAAGTTTGCTATTAGTGTTATAACACAAGAAACGCAACACCAAATCAGCGACCTGTGATTGGTTCAAATCTTAAAGATGTTCTTAAACAAACAGCAAGATTGTTGGGAAATGATGTAATGAGGACGCTTCTTGTGTTTCGCGGGAGAAATTATAAAAATATAAAACAAAGCAACGCCCCAGCTCCATTGGTGCAAGCAAATGTAGTTTCTAACTTGAAATCTGTATTATGTTTAGTTCAGGGGGTTAGCGAATGGTCAAAGGAAGTGAATCGGAATTTTGGATATGCGTTTTGGAAGAACTGGTACCAGGAAATTTCGGCGACTAATCTATGTTGGAGTTCACATGGCGCGGGAATCCTCTCTCCTGTTCTTGTCTTCTTTTGCTTATCCTGTTCCTAAACTATGAACAAGTTGAGGTCAAAACCTCGTTGGAGAGTAAAGCAAAGCACTTTACCGAGTTTGAAACAAACAGCAAGTCGAAGATAAATGACATTTCGCCCTCTTCGCAAACGGATCTCGCCATTTCCGGCGCAGCAGGTGCCAAAAACAAATGCAACAACGGTCAGAAGCGAACGGAGCGAAAGTCTTTTAAGTTTTTTAAACTTGGAAATGTGACAGAATTCAAGAATTGTTTAAATTTATGCTGTGCGGACACATCTTGCGATCTCGCAGTTCTCTCAAGTACTCGCTGTTTTGGGTTGCTTTGTGACAAGCCAAAGCTTTGTAAAAGTGTTTTGGATCAGCTTCTGTCGAAGAATCAAACTCCAGGAGGTGAAAGTACTGTCGGTCCATCTAAAGGTATGTTTTAATTTTTTTCGTTGCAGAATACAAAATAGCAGATATAACTGCACATGTTCAGATATATGAATGTTAAAGATGAAATTTAAGATGATTTGAGAGGTCATTATCAGGCAATAATATGCCAAATACAGAGGGATATAGGGTTAGGTTCAACGTGCACACTAAACAAAACGGTGAACAAGAAATGGTCATGTCAGATAGCGATTTTGATTTAAAAACGACAAACTGTGCATGTTATGTGGTTAGTGCTACGACAGAGCCTAATATCGCTTTCAGAACACCATTAACTGACACACATTATAAGCTTAAATACGAGTTGTGAATTTGTTCAAGATCTTTTTTCAGGCTAGAAACTATTCAAGTTACATTACTGGTTTTTGGAGTTTCGTCGCCAGCTACCGGCATTGACTTTTTTCCGTCTTGAAAAACTGTAACATCATTTAGGTTTTACAAATCATTTAGGTTGTTGAATCAAAATCGGTCCATTTTCATTTAATTTGAAATACTTAACTCACAGCAGACTCTTTTTTAATAAATACAACTGTGGTTATTTAGAATTTTGGAAGAAACAGAAAGAGTTTATCTCGCATACAAAAACAAAATGCGCAAACTGTATCCAGAAGTTGTCGAACAGCAAAAGTTTACTTCAATATTCGAAAGCATTTCTGTGTCAATTGCGGATTTGTTTAAAAACTTTTGAGTGTAAAACTTAATGAGGGCGTGTTATGCTTCATGGTTTGATAACATGCAGGTGGTTAACAGGGTGTTTGAGGAAAATTAAGTGAACTGTTAGAAAAGTAGTTATGCTTCAAGGATCTGCTTGTTCTGGATAGCTGATCCTGCTTAATACCACAATAACAAAAACTTCAGTAGTTGTTTTAGGGATTACCAGCACTACTTTAATAGCTTTTCGTTTTTGATTTAATGAACTCATTTACAATTTCTTGCTGATAGCAGTTTACAGTTATTTGATATATCTGTAGGCTTCGCAATCATGAGCAGATCTCTTTATAGTTTGTAAAAGTATTAATGAACTTAATATCTTATTTGGCGAAGTTGGAGGGCGTGAAAATATTATGGCTTGAGGTCATGTTTATCGATCCGTCCTCTATCCCCGAAAAAAACGTCTTTCATATATTTACTCTGCGCCGGTTGGTTTAATAAATGGACATTTCAGAGTAGACTAACTTGCATCTCATTGGTCCTTTGGTTGTTGGTCTTGTGTTTCAAACGGTGGATTTGTATAAAATCTTATCTCATTATATTGAATGCTTTTGTTTCTGTTTTTCCTACAGAAAATGTTAATCATATGTTAATCATCATTAGACGCTGAACAAAATAAAGTGTCTTTGAGAGCGTTAACTCTAATTCGCCTACTGATTTCTTATGTAAACACTAATGAAATACCAGATGAGCTTTCGCGCAAAACATCATATCATCACTCCTGAAGACAACAGCTACATAGTGGTAATAAGTCGCGCCTGTTGCGAATTTCACAGAATTGTGAAAGTGAAATAGTTTGGTATTTTGCTGGTGTTTATATAATAAACAGAACATTACGTGGCCGGAGTATTACATTTCCCTTCTTGTATTGATAAGTATATTTCCTTCATTCGCTGCGCCCACTTGTAAACTGAACTTGGTGGCCAAACGAAACGCAAGCTTAAAACTTGCACTTACTTGCATCCACGGTTGGCCAGGGCTTTAGCGGCCATGTAATAACTTCTGTTCGAAAATGTTGCGCACCTTAGTTATAAACTAATAATCGCACGGAGGTTCATGAAGTTATACATTAAAGTTTCTGAACTACACTCGCCATTTTTCGTTACTCGCGCAATTTTATTTGCAGACTCACGTGAAATTAATTAATTAACTTCACCATCCAGGCAAAACCACAGGCGACCAGTCTTGACTCGTAACTTTCTCCCACAGGATGGACCAGAGGTTTCTTACATGGGTTTTTGAGATTGTAATTTCAGGAACTCCAACCGATTACCCATACATACATACATACAAATACCTGTTGTTCCTGTTTTGCTAGGGGACAGGGGGCTACCCGTTATTCCTGGCCTGACTAGAGTACGGCTAGGGGACAAGGGGATATCCGTTGTTCCTGGCCTTATTAGAGTACGGCTAGGGGACAAGGGGGTACCCGTTGTTCCTGGCCTGATTAGAGTACGGCTAGGGGACAAGGGGGTACCCGTTGTTCCTGGCTTGACTAGAGTACGGCTAGGGGACAAGGGAATACCCGTTGTTCCTAGCCGTATTCTAGTCAGGCCAGGAATAACAGGGGGTAAGGAGGTCCTGTTGTTCCTGGCCTGACTAGAGTACGGCTAGGGGACAAGGGGGTACCCGTTGTTCCTGGCCTGATTAGAGTACCGCTAGGGGACAAGGGGGTACCCCTTGTTCCTGGCCTGACTAGAGTACGGCTAGGGGACAAGGGGGTACCCGTTGTTCCTGGCCTGATGAGAGTACGGCTAGGGGACAAGGGGATACCCGTTGTTCCTAGCCGTACTCTAGTCAGGCCAGGAATAACAGGGGGTAAGGAGGTGCCTGTTGTTCCTGGCCTGACTAAAGTACGGCTAGGGGAGAAGGTGGTGCCTGTTGTCCTGGCCTGGAGAAAGGACAGTTCGGGGGAAAAGTGTACAGAGGGTGTTTGTGGCTTCTGGCCGTGGGAGGAAACGACTAGGGATAAGGGGTACTCCAAATAATGGATAATGTTTCTGGTGGTTGCATGACATTGTGGGAACTCTTACCAACAGTTGATCCCCTGGTTTGCGATATATTCGACATATTCACAATACTTTTCGCTGAACTGCACATTGCTAACAGTAATTATTTTCATCTTGTCAGGGAGAAGACGTATTATACACAAGAAAATAAATATCAGCAGTACTGTCTGCCCTATCAAACTCGTGCCGACCTACACGATCGTCTTACCCAAGACTAAACACAGAAAACAGCAGTTCAGAAAACTCCATAACGGACCAATCAGTACCGAGCAATGTAACGCAAAGTGCTGCGGACTGCGTGACTGTATTCATGCTTTCCTTGTTACCGAGCAGTGTTATGGTGTCGTATGCAGTGGAGACTGTCACGCAAAGCCAAAGGGAGGGAAAACCGTAACGGTTGAAATTGCTCTTGTAGACAGGAATGAGGGTAAGGCTAAATATATTCGTTTTTCTGTATAAGGCTTGATATCCAAACACAAAATCTTTAATGAAAACCCATCTGGCATTATTTGATGTGTGCATTGCTTATTGTGACGTAAACTTGCACGGAAAAAGTTATTTCCAAGTAGGGGAAAGAAACACTCTCGCTTTGGTACGCTAAAACATTCAAGTCGCTGATGAGGTAGCAATTGTTGGCCCACCAACTACCTGATCTGTTGAGTAATTTCGTTGATGAAGGCTGTCACGAAATCAGAAATCTCTTACGCCTCCCAAGCTAGAATGATCTATTCGTAAGTTAACGGATATCACAATACGCCAGTTTGAAGATCTTTGCTTCTAACGTCTAGAAACTATTATCATGCAGAGAAAATTGAAAGTATTCTTAGCAAATATTTTTGGCCATAATTTAATATATAGTATTATCAATATTTTAACAACCACTAAGTCCACATAATACACCAACATTTGTATTTCTTTGACTTTATTACATACATTTTTTTTAAAAAATATGACAAACATCTTTATGAAACAAACGTTAATTATCTTAACTGAACTGGGAAAGAAAGAAACCGGGGAAACCCGAATTAATTTACTTTGCATGTTGTTGTGATTCAGTCAATCTGAAAATCCTATTACAGTGTTTTGTATGTATGTTTGTTTCCTTTTCATTTCTCCTATCTCAATCCAAAAGTACAATTAACATTGTGTGTACTCTGAAAGTGTACCGTTACTCATCCTATACTTTCACACAATCACTGTATTTGTTTTAACAAGTTTATCACTTCATTCAAGTTCCAAGAGTTCAGTATGTAGAGACTAGACTTGTGTAGAGAGTTTCAAGCCTACATAGGACTGTGAAGTCAGAATTGATAATGAAGCGTTAGTGAGACTTCGGGAAGTTTAGAAGATATCAGGGTGCAAAGCTTGTATATGCCATTTCAGAGGTAGGAGAGCGTGAGAGAACTTTTTCCCAATACACGGCAGAAGTAAAATAAGACCAACAAGGTCTTGTATATCCAATAACAATCTACCTGTTGATGTCTCTGTTTCCTTTATACACTAGGAAAACAACATCGACATGATGAAGATGCTGAAGATCCCAACGAACTGGGTTCGGATGGCGCAGTTCCGTTTCCAGTTTATACTGCGCATACTCCTGTGGTGGAGTCTGCTAAACCAGTAGAACATGGCACACTAGCCGTACGAGAAGGCCTTAGATCCAACAAAGAGGTTCAAACAGGAGGCGGAAGAGGCAAGAAAGAAGTGGCGTTTAGCAATACTATTTCACATATTGGAGACCAACACAAGGAAGAAAGAGGCCAAAAAGTAGCAAATCCACTCTCTCAGGTTACAGTTACAAGAAAGGGAATAAATGGAGTGAATGTAAACAATGTGAAAACGTTGGATAGGAAAAAGAGTAAGGTCGATAGTCCAAAAACCGATGTCCGCAACCTTTCTACAAAGAAAATTGAATTAAACGAACATGATTCGAAGATGGTTGCGAAGACGTCAAAATCTGAGTCGTCTTTTGATAACAATCTGCAGGAATTGGGATCGGATGATTTTGATCAAAGCGAATATCAAAACTTGGCTAAAACTCCAGTTACTATCACTTACAAACAAGATCGAAAAATAATAAACAGATTGAATAAAACTGAAAAGGTTCAAAGTGAACATCATACTCGCAAACTGCACACTGCCAACGATGAAAAAGGTTCTGAGCATCATGCAAGAAAACAATCCAAACAACACTTGAAAAGGCCCGACGTAGACAACAGTAACAAAACTGTTGAACGCAAAAGCCAACTAACAGAGAAGCAGAGATCCTCCAATTCAGACAACAAGAATAATGACGTGTTACAACTAGAGTACAGTGACAGTTTGGATGACTTGGGCTCTGATGATGAAGATTCAAAAGCAGTTAAGCTTAGGATAATGCCGGCAATTGCCCAACAGGCAAAAAGATCACAGTCTTTGAGTATTGGAAATATGAAACGACAGCAAAAAGCTGGCAGCCGAGAACAACAATCGCTGTCCAACAAATATATAAATAAAGCTATTGTACCTGCAGGCCATAAATTTGGTCTTTCAGGTAAAAACGACACCCACAAATCCAAGTCGTTTCAAGGAGTTATAAATATTATTAAATTTGACAAGAGAAATGAAACTGTATCAGCTAATGCGATCTACAATGGAAAAAGAAACAAGAAAGCATCATCTCTTGGCAATCCCTTGAATGCCATGGGTAAAACACAAATACAAACAATATCAACCGCCAAACAAAACGTGCTACACGAAAGCCCCAATAATGACGTAAAATATCCAGTGGGAACTCATGCAACGCGGAAATCGAATACTCCGAGAACATCAAAAGACACGATGAAGCAACCACATAAAGTAAACTCAAGCATGTTTTTGCTAGCAAAACAAGTAAAAAGTCCAAAATCTTTATCAGTTTTAGATAGAATCCAACACATAAGTGCTGGAAAACTGATTGAGCGCAAAAATACTTCCTCTCTTTATACCAGCGGGAAGGCAAAAATCTCTCCAAAAGACAGCATAACTAAGAGTAATGATCAATCTAAAACTAAAATGACTGAAAAACAAGACCATAGAAAAACAAAGCACATTACGTTCTCCAAGTCTTTTAAGCCAAAAGTAGTTGTTGGAAGACAAGGGGATGAAGATTATTTCCATCAGTCGAAACAGAACGATGAACGACGAACAGGTGCATCAACTGTTCTTCAGTCACAAACATTGAGTAAGAAAGGTTTATCAGGAGCATCAACTGTTCTTCAGTCACAAACATTGAGTAAGAAAGGTTTATCAGGTGCATCAACTGTTCTTCAGTCACAAACATTGAGTAAGAAAGGTTTATCAGGTGCATCAACTGTTCTTCAGTCACAAAC
>JANSTR010168600.1:0-16901 GCA_025434805.1 Antipathozoanthus remengesaui | reverse complement strand
ATGAAAAGCAAAATTCTCCCAACATGTTTATAAGGAAGCTATGAAGACAGTTTAGGAGAATTTAGCAACACACCAATGTCGTGTTTGGGGCTGAAAGAGTTAAATGCTAATAGAGCAATGTATGTTTAACATCTTTCACAGATGTTACAGACTAATATGCTATAAGAAACAGTCTAACAAGCATACTAAAGCATTTCAATTCAGCAAACAAAGTGGCAAAATACCGATTTTATCAAAACAGTAACTATGCACGCACGCTTGTGAAGTTTAAACTTCATAATGTTACTTAAATAATAGAAATTTTGAACTAAAAACTTTACAAGTGTTTAGAAGAATGATTTTAGGTTAAGAAAGGAAACTTAATAGCTTGGAAATTGTAAATATGGCTTCTCAATTATGAATCCTAATGTGTTTATATGACTTGCATGATCATGAAATCAATCCTTTTGTTTATATAACAGTCACCCCTGTGCTTTAGGTCCTGGTGGATGCAGTATATAAAACATTCAAGGTGTTTCATTTTGTAATAATTAAAGTGTTCATTTTATCAATATCCTGGCGAGTTTAATTTTGCAAAGTGTTCTGTACTATATATGATAAACAACCTTCTTAGTACTGTACAACCCTGTGTGCCTTTATAGGCTTATAAATGTACAGCTATAAGCCAAATCAAGAATTTAAATTTTTAAACAGGAACTTTGTTACAAAAAGCATAAGAGAAATTATAGTTCAGGACTCTCTTTCTCTCATCTTAAAAAGGATGTAAATTTAAAAATAAACTAAATTAAATATTTAAAATGCACTGTATAGCGTACATAGCAGAATTTTTCATGAATGTACTTGGTATTATAGAGTTTAAAATATTTAATAATTAATTAATGCTTTGGTTTTGCTTGCAGTGAGAGTGAACCAGAGATGTCTGTTATAGAGCTGCAGGCACTGCCTGGAGAGGGCCTGGGACTTAGTGTAGGTGGTTACTGTACGGCAGATGGCAGGTAAGTGTGCTGACCATAAAATATAACTACTTTTTCAATGAATATTACACACAAGTTTAAATATAATATAAGCCTTGATATTCAAAACAGTTTGCTTTGCTGGCCAAAAAACTTCAAGCATCCTGCCAGAGGTAGTCAATACTTGTTGGCATAATTATACATTAATTTATACAAAGTAAAGGATCTTACCTGTCTGTATAAATTATATATATTGTAAATATGTTTTTGGAGATGTATGTCTTCAGTACTGGTATGCTGTTATATACAGTATTTGGTCGACAGCAGTCAGAGATAAATTCAATATCAGAGTAATGGACGTGGGTGCATTAAAAACTCTCTGTTTTCAGTAGAGAAATGAAATAACTGTTGAAACAGAAGGGAGAAAGTCCAGGATGTGGCACTGACACTGATTAAAACTGTGAAAGAAATATTGTCTCATATCAATACTGTATATTATTGATCTACAGGCTTTTAAATGAACACAGTGTTCTAGCCAGTTTTAGAAAATGACAGGGTGCCCTAATTTGTATATTATTAATATTCATGATCAACGAGCAAAAAATCAGCTGACTAATTATTGTGGCTCAGGAATTTAGTGTCTGAAAGCAATTATTTTTGAGTGATCGTGATCGTTTAACTTTTGGTGAAAATAACTTGGAAAATATTGTGTTGAAATTAAACCTCAAAAATTGATATTGGGGTTTTTACCTCAAATCGTCATTAATTAATTAAGACAATATACAGGATCACCAAAAATGACAGGATGCAGGAGGAAAACGACAGGGCACACAGAAAAATGACAGGGCGCTGCGCCCTGTTGTTTTGGCCTAGCCAGAACACTGGAACATAACAGTGGCCCAACCCAATTGACATTGATTTGTTAATATGTAGTAAGACATATAATTTATTTCAATTAGAAATTTTCATGTTGCATAAAATAGTATATTAATTTTGTACATTTTGTACATTTCCTGATGAACTTTGGATATCACTACTCTAGACTTATTTTGCAACAAATAAATTAAATTATTTACAAATGGATTAATATGTTATAATTAAAGAAACATGCATATTCATGACTTACAAGTGCTTTTGTTGCTTTTTAGTTGATTCCAAGTGACAGAATTTAATATTTTGTTTTGTCAACTTCAGGGAGCTGGGTTTGATTGTGCAAGACATTTCACCTGATGGCTGTGCTGCACGTGATGGTAGGCTGGAGATTGCCGACAGAATTGGCATGATTAATGGGCAGAACATCATGGACATGCCTAATGAGAGGTAGATGCATGTAGCTTCTATTAATTTGTATTTTGTAAACTAAAAAGTTGATACATGTATGTATTAAATATCTATTTGAATAATTCGCCTCCCTCCACCATTATCAATCCATTTCAGCTATTTTATTAATTTCATTAATATGTAAGCACCAATGTTATAATGAAATACCAAGTGAAAACATCATATCTTATATATAATTCTATATAATGAGGTACCTCTGTGCAGAGCTCTATATGATATCCTCTATTTGGTACTGCGATCTTGGCTCAGTTTCTTGCCTTAAAAGGGTAAATAATAGCAATTTTGTGGAATCTTTTGAGACCCTTTGAGCCCCTAACATAACATATATGGCATGTTATTAAAATCTTTTCCCAAAACCAAACAACACACATGTATTCTCTGTGAATAATTCAAGGAGAAGATCAATGCCGATAAACTGGCTGTGTCTGAAAGGGTTAAATTCCATTGAGTGTAATTTATCATGACCTTCATATATCATTAGGGCAGAGCAGATATTCCATTCAATGATTGGTGCACCTGTCATGCAACTGGCAATTTCAAGGACGCACACATTTATTCCTCAACCTGATACTCAAGACACTTGCAAAGACAGCCAAACACAAGTAGCTCATGCAGACAGCGAGGTCGATGGATCTGCACGAAATGGTGGAGTTGTCAGTGCTCAAGTGAATGGTCATAGTGAAGCTGTACAACTTAATGGTGACGTTCAAGTGTCACAGATGAATGGCCCAAATAAGGTGATCCAAGTGATGAATGAACCAGTGGTGCTACGATCCAAACAACCACGCCCTGGTGCAAGGGGTATGTATTGTTTTAATTTTTATTTTTCCCATTTAAAGTGTTCTCACTTTTTCTTTTAATGAATAATTTCACAATATGATCAGAGTGATTATCCAAGTCTTTGGTGAAAAACAGTGATCAATGTTGTTTTTAGATGACTTTGTATAATATTGAATGCAATCATCATCAATAATCAAAAAATCCATGACAAGTGGTTACTGACTGATTCATTTGTCAGATTGCATTACATGTTAGTTTTCTTGCATTTTACCAATTTTGGGGGGTTTTTGGGTTTTTTGTTACTATTTTTGCTTTGCTTGATTAAGCCATTTTTATCCGAGCAGAAAAAACAAGATGGCAACCATACCAGCTGGTTGTGACAGCTTCTTCCAATTATTGATACAATTACTAACTGTAATTACAGAAATATTAGTAAATCAGGTTATGAAATTAATTACTAATCAAAGTTTGTGTTGTATTTACACCAGCTCCTAATATAGCAAAACTTCTTCTCTGAAAGTTTTGACAGCCAATTTGGATATCTTGTGGCATTCATGCTATATCAAGGTTCTCATAGGGTCCTAAAAGTTATTTTGTATTTTATTCAAAGGATTTTATTGTTGTTTCTCATGGTTAAGATTGATTTGAAGATTTTGTATAAAAGGGTTTTGATGCAAGCAAAGTTCTGTTACATAGTGTTAACTTTTCTTGTTTTATGCCAGTGTTGTATATCATATTTTTATATGGTTGATTGCTTTTGCATGCTGTGATTGGCTGACAAGAGGTATATATAAGTTACATAATTATGTTGGCCAGTATTGCAACTTTTGAAAAAAAATAGGTCCTAAATATTTTAAGTTGGATCTGGCAAAAGTCTTTAATGGAGCCAAAACCAATTGTAGAATTGCACACATTTTAGGTATCCTACTGATGTTCAGTTACTGATTTGTGTTTTATTTCAGTAACATGTAGTTGTCCATCCAAATATGCTTAAGAAAGGTCATAAATGTTCTGAGTTGTTATATGCAGGAATTCTGTATAAATAACGGCAACAGCATTCCTTTGTATTAATTTACAAAAAATAGACAAGTGTTAAGCTGTACATGCATGAATTATACCATTGGTTTCATCTTCATAACAACAGGTTTCCCTTCAGTGCTACCTGGTTTGACTATGAAGAAGGTGAACAAGAGATATCTTCTGGAGCTACAAAAAGGTTAGTGACTGTTATAAATCTAAGAAAAGAGTAAATAAAAAGCAGAATTGAGGACTTAGTTGTTAAGATTCCCTGTATACCTTGGAGTGGTAAAAGTAATAAACTAAACTCAAGTTTCTGCCTAAGAAAAACTTTACCAAACACCAGAAAATATGAGGAACATCCTTGACCTCCAATTACAGAGTTTGTCTCCTTTTCATGATTTCTTGGCAATTGAAAGATGCAGTTTAACAGACAACAGTGCTATAATTAAACTGATAATATTTGTAACTTTAAAAGAGAACTGTTGATATTTTAGGTTTGGATGGTCTTGGCTTTAGCATTACAACTAGAGACAATCCTGCTGGAGGACATGCCCCAATCTTTATCAAGAGCATTTTGGCGAAAGGGGCAGCAATTACTGATGGAAGACTAAAAAGTGGGGATCAGCTGCTTGAGGTACAGGTTCCTTTGCTCTTTTGTAATAAATATAACCTCTTAATAATTACTATAATACAGTAAAAACCTGCACATACGAACCTAGATTTTCCCAGCTTAGCTAGCCTAAATAGGCTCTTATAAAGCTGGGGTTTAAAGCAGCAATTTCAGCCTTTAGCTCGTCTTTTTGCCAGAGCTTTTGCTACTCCTTGAAATGTCTTTGACTTAAATGTATTTTTTCTTGCAAGCCTGCAATTCTCTGGAAATATCCCAAACTGTCTCAATATCTTCCTTGTTAACAGGTTGGGAGAATTTTGCCATTCATCTTAAATTGTTTGCCATGTATGATCAATTACTTTATTCTTATATCCAAACAACATATTCGATGTGGATAGTGTAAGGAGAAGTTACATGTTGTGATAAACTCCCTTGGAATGGCTGAAAGGGTAAATACCTTCTACTGAACGTCAAAACTAAAATCAACAGCAATCATGTTTTGTCTACAAGTCTTCGTTCTTCTCTTCCTATCGTTATGTCCATTTGCGTGTGCATGTACGTGTTTTCTTTATGCAGCTTTATGTCATAGCTTATCTAGGACTTTTTAAACTGTACTTGCAGGTGAATGGTGTTAAACTGACTGGGAAGTCGCAGGGCGAGGCAGTGAATGTTCTGAGAAGCACAAAGGGCTTGGTTAAGCTACTGGTTCAGCGAGAGGAAACAGTATTAGAAGGTGGCAAACCAGCAATTGAGGTGGGTGTCTCACATATTCCAACAATGGCTTCATTCTCTAAAAGGTGATGGGGGGTGGGGGTGGGAAGGAGATGCTACTCCTTGTAATTGACTATAATTGCGAGGAGCGAAGGAGCGAAGCGACGAGCTGCATACTAATTTTTTTGTGTGTGTTATGCAGCGCGGATCTCTATTTGCGTGGTCCACAGCCTCGCATTGCGCGCGGTTTGAATAGCGGAAATGACTGTGAAATACCTATCTGAACAATTTGACAGCTCAAGAACGCATTGCGGCTGTAAGAAAGATAGCAGAAAATGCAATCCACTTTCAATTTCTATGTTTGGTTGCTGCGCAGTTCTTCTAAATGCAAAAACAAAAAAGCTGAAGAGGTGCAAAATTTGAGTTCCTTTGTGGCAGTCAAAGTGTCATGCAATTCAGCTGTCAAATGTCAATTCTGTTTGGCTATATTATGGCTTGGTTATTTTTAACTTGCCTTCAGTTCAGGACTGTAGGAGCCGCTTAAATATGGTTATATTTCTTTAAACTGGTAGTTTTTTGGACCTTGGCAAGTAATTTATGCACTACTGTTACTACATGTACTATAAAAACTACCACAGCCTTCAGAAACATGTATCGCACAGATCTCAGGACTGAGGACGGCTCGAGACCGTATCTTTGTACAAGATCAAAGCAGCTCTGACCACAAGCTTTTTGGGGTGCCAAAATTTATGAATTACGGTTCGATTTTAAAATAACCACTACCCCTCCCCCTTCACTACGACCACTTCCTAATTTTTTTGTGCAAGCACTGAAGTTTATATTCGATGACTTTTGGTAAAGATCTCTTCCCTCTGATAATTAATACTAAAAGCTTGGCATGTAGAAGATTTGTAGGTGTCCTGACTAATACTAATTTTAGGCCAGTACACTGTTCTAAGCACCTTCCCTCGCTGCACTTCACTTTCAGTTTGAAACTGCTAGTACTGAATGTGTAGTTCCATGTGTTGCCCTTTATGATATGGTTTTCAAGCCGATCTTGTCTGAAAAATGGGTAGGAGTATGGAAGAATATTTGAGGAGAATTTGTGATCTGTAACAGCTATCTTTAACTGGTGCGGAATTTTAATAATAGGGTGTAAATTACGTCTGTTTAGTCCGAGATAGGAAAGAAAACTCTTTTGTAGACGTGTACATTGTTGTTCGTTGCGGAGGGCGGGTTCGCTGCTAATTATCAAACTAGTGCGCACCGGTTGGTTCAGTTTAAAAAGATTATTTTGTTCTTCCAGGTGAACGAGGAGAGCACAGCTCAACTACGCAGAGACGGTAACGAGGTACTTAAGCTGAAGATTCCCCTCAACGTGAGTGGAGCCGCAGGTTTGGGTGTTAGCGTCAAGGGCAAGTCCAGGGCCCCAGACGACGAGGGCCGCGACAGTCCCCAGGATAAGGGGATATTCGTGAAGTCTGTTATTATTGGGGGAGCAGCACAAAAGGTAAACATCATAAAATCACTGGTTTTAGTTAGTGCACACTAAATTTGGATATTTTCTGTGAAGGATTTTGCGACTGTTAATTTAGAAAGGAATCTTTTTTCTCAAGATAACTAAAATAGTGTCAAACCACAAAAAAGTGTGTTCGTGCATACCGTGAATATATGTCAAAAAAGAACTAATTTTAGCCAGTGCGGATAATTTAGTAATTTATTGTCAACTCACGAAATTCTGGTAGCTGCTAAGAATGCTAAACACAAGGTATTTGACAAGTGAATCTTCGACGGCTACCTGGTTAGCACAGTTGGTAAGGCGCCAGTTTGCAGTTCGGGTTCAATCCACGGCCTCTCTTGCAATATCAGACTGAAGAAGGTGCTACCTTTGCTCTAACATCAGTAAATGGTTAGATCTTCGCGTCTTCTCGTACAAGCACGTTAAACCGTAGGCCCTCGGAGACGCTTTACATTCGAGTCGTTAACACTTTTTAAATTATCCGCCCACCTTCAAAGTGGTAAAGGTAATAAACCATAAACACAACGAAAAACAGACTATTAAATGCATGCGTCTTGTTGATCTTTCATTATTGATAGAATTTAGAAAGAAAGGGATGGAATTAGGCAGCGTTTTACTCCATGGCATATATAGAAAAATATGTACGATACTATTGTTTAGTACATATTTGTATTCTGTACGTTATTTTAAATTATTAGCTCGGCGTATTACATTCCTAAAATATCGTGTCGAAATTATTTACTTCTATTGTTCTACAATTCGTTTATATACGCCCTTCGTTTACATTTCGTTTCACTTCGGCTCCACTCAACCGACAGTTTGGCAGTTTAACTTTATCCTTAATTTCGGATGTGTTTTGTCGGTTACGGAGCACACTGCAAAGTTCTCCATTATACTTGTCTTGCTTTACTGCATACTATAGCGGGATTTAGTTTAGAATTGTTATTTGACTACTATCTTTTGAGGAGAAGTTTGAATAAAGACAATCATGGTCCAAGTCGTACATAATTGCTCTACTCACAAAAATGATCGTTGTTAAATCTTATTTGTATTTGCAGGATGGTCGGCTTAAGCCAGATGACCAGCTGCTGAGTGTGAATGGGATGTCATTAATGGGCTTAACAAACTCGGAAGCCATGGAGACTCTACGTGATGCAATGCAAAGCACTCGCCCTGGTCAAGCTTTCATCGACGTCACAATTGCACGAAAGAAGGATCTTGACTCCGAACCCGGCGTTTTGTACGCCAGCAAGTCCCTTGAGGACCTAAATGCCCCCGATCAGGAGAGGTCCATTGAGGCAGGCCCCTCAAAAGCACCTAAACCGAAAGTACCAGAAAGGAAAGAGTCGAATGGCAGTAAACTATTGGAGAAGGTCATTCGAGTACAGACGGTTACTGCGAAAGGTAGGCTATCGAATTTTGCTTTCTCACATTTTTACTGAATCAACGACTATAACAAAGAGATTTTTTGAATTTTTGTAGCTAGTTGGGCAGCAGTATTGCAGTTTGTACAGAGGTATACAATTTTCCCAGGTTAGTCACACCCTTCTGGAGTGAAGTATTTCTCTCAACCTTTTTCTTTATAACGTTAAAAATGCTGAATTTATTCCCGGATCTTGGTAAATCAATATTTGTTTTTGTTGCTGCTGGTTTGTAAGTATTTGGCTGTGCTACTATATTTCCGGCACTTTTTGTAACTGTGTACATGAAGTTCTGTGTTTTCCACGTTTTGTGCTTTTTAAATTAAAGTTAATTTAAGTCGTGTTTCTGTCTTAATTCAATTCCCAAAAACTCGATGGTGTTTGAAACTGCCATTTACGCACTTGTCATTAAGAGGCTCACTGTGGGCCTTTTTTACGGTGTCTCAATGGTCCTTTTCACCGCGTTCCTTAATGGCCCTTTTCACGTATTCTCAGTAGGTTTTTTTCACGGTTCTTCAACGGTCATTTACACAGTTCCTCAACAGGGCATGAAATAGGAATAAAATTTGGAGTGCCATCAGCTGCAAATGACCACAAATTTGGATTGCCACTTCTCCTTTCGTTTGGTAATCCAAATGTTTTTTGGCATGCCAGTTCCCCAATTTGGCCTGCTATTTAGCACTTAGCACGCCGCTATTTCGCGCCCTGCTCAATGATCTTTTTCCCGGTTCCTCTGTGGTCCTTTTATTGTTCGTCAGTGGTACTTTTTTACGGTTCTTATATTAGCACCCGATATCGAGGCAAAATCGATCATAGTATAAATATGCTAACATTTCTGTATATCTGCAATAGCTTCGGCGCCAGACGAAAGCTTGGTTACCTTTCAAGAACCGTGAAAAAGGCTGATGCTATTCTGTTGATAGTTGCTAAAATTGATTTTGTTAAACGGCTTCAGTTGTTGCTGCTTGCACTTTATTGCACCATAATATAAGCGAACCAAAACAGTTGAAGCTTCCGTTTGAGCCATTTGCACCACATATATATATACGGAATTGAACATGCGCCATTGAGCAGTGAACACGTGTTTCTTTGTATTTTTTCAGAAGGCGAAGCAGATTCCGAGGATGATTTCACAATAGAGCCTCTGAACCTTTCACCAATTAAACCTCGCCACTTCGTTAAGCGAAATGAGTCGTATTGCCATGCAGTGGACAGAACTATGAGCCCTAGCATGATTCTCACTCCGTATGGAAAGAGACGACAACACCCAGGGCGTGGAATCTCCCCCCTTGTTGCCCGGAGCGAAACACTCGGCCAGGCCACGACAGAAGGTCCCAGTGCAGATAGTATGTCGACAGTAGCAACTACGCCAAGTAGCGCGCGAGCTATTATTACCAGACTTAAAGATGAACCAAACACCAGCACGCCGCGAGCCGTGTATCCCACGAGCACTGTAGCTTATCCGACGCCTCCTATTGGGAGTACGGGTGATTCCGCCGTCTCCCGGCTAGGACCGCCTCAGGTTCCACCGCGCAAGGATTCAGCGCAAGACCTGAGAGGGAATTATGTAATTACTCAACAGTTATCGTCCGGAGCAGTCACCGTTGCTGGCTATGCTTCGCAATCCGACCAAGATAAGGTAATTGCCACGCTGCTGTAGTGGCAGATCTGCTAATTTTCTGTCATTCACCAGCAATTCATCAGATTTCAAGTCTCACCTCCGCAGCACCTGGAAAGACATGCTTTCACTTCTCTTACATCTAATGACTGTCTCATGCATAGCATAGACCATACTGAAGAAACTCTGCCAACCCCTTCTGCCTTCTCACAGTAAAAGACAATATGTGTTTTAATAACAACTGATTGAGTATACAATTGGTTAAAGGGGGGTCAAACAGGAGTCCCATCAAGTTCGATTGGAAACTCATTCGATTACTTTCAATTCGGCGTTCTTTTCAGAACTTTAAAATAGTTAATTAAGATAAGTTTAAATTATCTGATTTAAGATACAAGACGACTACTTTTTCTTGCCACATCACCACATCGTATGCATCAGTCGTAGTCTTTATCATACTAAACCCGATTTCACATATTTAAACCACGGATATCTCAACTTTGAACCAGTTGTTGAAACTCTATATAAAGTGACCATTCATTTTGCTCGTCTTGAAGGTAGAATTCGGAAATGCTAAGTGTTTCAACAAATTCAGAAGTTCAGAATATCATGAAGTACAGTAATCTAAAAAATTCTGCAGGAAAATAGTAGCATCTTTAACTGTTAATTTAGTGGTGGCTTGTCGTATTAAATTTGTATATACACAGTTGAAATAGACTCTCATATAAACGTGTACATAACCACATGCAAATAATAAATTATAAACACTAAAATATTGTAACAGCATGCCAGCACCAAGCGATAAACGGTTAAACTGATCATTATAAACAGAATATATTAACTGTAAATTAATTTAGTGTTTTTAAATTAATCAATAAAAATACATATAACCACAAACGACTCTGCTGCTGTATTACCAACCGATTTCCTTCATTGTTAAATTTAGATAGTCATCAAGAAAGGTGATTTAACCCTCCACTCTGGCAATGTAATGAAACATAGTTTGGCTTTGTATCAAATGTATTTAGTTGGCTGCTTCACCTTTTAATCAACGAATATCTTGTCATTGATCTTTGAATTTTCATGAAAACTGCAGCATTTTAAAGTAAGACCTTCTAAAGCTGATACAAAATATTCTTCTGTAACAAACAGGAAGTAGTTGGAACTGTATTAAAAAGTTGTTTTAAATTGTAATGATTTTCGTTTCCGTAAACTTGTTTTTGTAGTCATTTCTGCCGTCATCTTGTACATCTTTTTGTCGTTAGAGCTATTGGAAGATTCTTTTTGCCTCTATTCGGCCTATCTACCCGTTCATGTTCAACCATTTTGTTTTCCCACGTGGAGAATCAGCCTAATCAACGTGTATCCCAATTTTGCTTGGAAACCGCAGAAAACCACGAATTTTACGAAACTAAAAATGCAACGTCACGAAAGCTTCATTAAACTAGTAAACAGTACTCATGGCCCAGTTAAACGACGCAATTTTTCTCGTAACTTGCAGCGCAACGCCGTTACAGAGCAAGTTGGAGAACAAATTGCGTGTGTAACATCCACTCGGCGAATCCCTTCCTAAGATGGTTGCAGAAGTAAAATAATCTCCTTGCCGCGATATTGCAGATTTATTGGCAGGGTTTACATGTCTACTGCAGCACGCAATGTCCTACTGTTGAGACACATTGCAAGTTGCCAGAAAAATTGCCTCGTGCGTACCAGGGCCTTTGTTTCTTTGGTATTTCAGCCTTTCTTAACTTGAGCAACCGTTCTGCAGTTGATTATTGTTGTCCAGTGAATGATCTCTTTTGTTTCGACTTCGCTTGCCTTGCTTTCTTATTCTGGAGGACCAAGCTTTTATTTTCACTTTGCATTATTGACTATACATTTCGTGAAACGCTAGTGGTAGCATTTGCCATCAAATATTATTGTTTTTGCAACATCTCTGAGTAGTATCCCAACTATTGTCAAACTGTTCAACGATATCCTGTTTCTTTAGTATAAGAAATATTTAATTTCGTTTTTGTTTGTGTTGTTTGTATTGTTAATATTTCCTGTATGTTTGCTGTTATAATATTTGCAGTTTCGGATGAAAACTCGTCCGCCACCATTGGCAGTTCCACCCTCCCCTACACAACCCGGCCCCTCCTCACCCCCTCCTCCCTCCTACGAAACAGTGATGTCACGAAGGGAGAGTCAGCCCAACACTCCGTCTAGTCCGGGCGCAAGATTTGATCATAGTTCAGTTTCTTCAGATACCGAGTACACCGACTCAGCTCCGCTGAGCCCTCTGGAAGCAGAAGGTACTAAGAATCCGTTTGAACGCGATGCCATCGGCCGACAGTCGATGTCAGAGAAGAGAGGACGAGCTGCGTTAGATGCTAAACAATCGACTTTCTTCGTTAACCGCGAGAGGTTAAAAGAAGACAAAGGTTTGCTTATCACTGATTACTTGCTTCAGACTTTCTCTGGGCGCTTCAGGACTATTTAACAGAACTGACCAGCACAATGAAGGGTAAATTTTGACTGAGAGAAACTAAAACTGATGTTGTCGGTCTTGATTACAGATAACAATTAAGTATTATAAAAACCAACTGGAGTAATTTTAGTTTCCACCACTCGAGATTTACACTCCATTGTACTGGTCGGACCGGCCAATTGAAAGTGCGCTCTATTTTTCTTCAAGGCTTCGTCGCCGGGGCATTTAAGAATCATAATAACCTGGCTCCAGCGGCAAAATCCACGTTGTTCTGAGTAGGGTCATAATTACAGATAGATATTTTTTTGTAAGAAACACGGAACTGCACCTGTGAAACAGTACGTGAGACTGGGAACAAGGGCATTGACGCACTATTAATGGGAAAAGTTTTTCAAAAAGTGATTGTAAGAATTAGTTTTAGCCTTTCTTGAAATGATAGTTCACCCTCTTCTCTTCTTCTAAGCCAAATATACTAAATATAACTGTTATTTTCAGTTGAACAACTAAACTCGTCACCATCTCGCGGCAAGAGTTCAAGTGAACCTGAATTAAGCATACATAGCATACACGAGATTGGCACCCCTCGCTCGTTGCTTCTAAGAGCCGACTCCGAGGGCTCCGTGCTCTCAGGATCTCGAACAAGTAAGAGGAAGACTTATTCTTGAAAGTCATTTGTCATCTTATCGCGCTAGCAACACTATCATTTGCACTTTTTGTAAGCACACAAAACATTCAAAATATGAAATGAAGTACAACTGATTTGTCAGCGTTGCCTTCTTTGCTACAACAGAGTTTTAGGGGACATCACTGCAACATCTTCCGATTTCCTTTCTTTTGTTTGTATCATTCACTTTCTTCGTTTTTTCGTTGAAGTATATGGATAGTAGAAGTTAGAAGCCCTATTTTTGAAGCCGAACGAAGATCGATATAATTTATATCCAGACGCTGATGTAGCTCACAAAACCTCCAAACTGGGCTTTGCACGTGCTATTACGCTAGTCGACGGTTGATAGTTGTTCAGCTGTTTGCATTCCTACGTACGGCCGTTGTGTTAGGTCTATTGTTTGGTGCCATTCTCTTTGTTGTTCCCTCCATTGTTTCTAAAGCTCTCTATCAACCACATTCAGACTGTGGAGCGCTAAAAATGCCCGCGCCAATAATTGTTAGACCTCTACAGGTAAATTAACAAAATTTGGCGACTTTTTAAAAAATTCATTGGCAAAGAAGGTGCTTCGTCTAAGATTTAATTGGGAGGTTAATGTTGCTGTGTGAACGCAAAGCTTATTATTTTTTCAAACAAGTGTCTGAAAATTCCAATTTAATTTCTCTTTGAATTAAATCTGATCAAATTTAAGTTGTCTCCTCAAGCGCGAACTTTATTTTATCATACTTAGTTACATTGATTTCTGATAAGATTACTTTTTGTGTGCTGATTTATTTCTTTGACTCAAGGTTATCAAGAAAGTGAATCGGACAAGGAGAGAGATATGAGAAAAGTTGCTTCAACCGGTTCAATCATTGATGACCGTTCATCTCAAGGAAGATCTTCGCAGTAAGTTGCTTTTCAATTCTTGTCTTGGGTCAGGATTTGTGTCGACATCACTTTTAATGCTCAAAGACGAACAGTACGTGTTGGGAAATGAGCAATGCGAGGAATTAACTATTCCGGCATTCCGCGTTTCTAATAATATTGGAAACATCATATCTTTATCGTGTAGGGGATGGAAGGGCATCTTTGAACCTCCTTCAGTGCTGTGCATTTATTTCTCTTCATTTTGGTTCGTACACATTATACTTTCTTTAAATTCCAAAGTATTAGTTCCTTCGTTCACACATTTTTATGAAAGAGAAAAAAGAAGAACTGTTTGATTGTCGAAAATTCCCATGGTTCTGTCATATTGTATTTTTTGTCCCAGAAAAAAAGCTGTTGGCCGGCTCATAATCCTTGCTCTGACTGCTACAACCAGTCAATTTTTTATTGAATGGAAAAGCTTGGGTGGATCTGTGGGTAGTTCAGACCCCTTCGCTTGAATGTGTCGACTCTAAACGTCATAAAATTGAGTAACTTGAAAATGTTGTTCAGAGAAAATGACAATCGAATCTCCCTCCCTTCTCGATCCCTTCTTCATATGATATTTGATCCGCCCCAGAAAGGGGATATGCACATCAAGGAATGTAATGATGTCAAGAGATCTTTTCTTCTTCAGGCGACGTGGTGATGTGAATCTGAGCTTTAGAAGCGCCGTGGAAAGTTCAAATAAAGAGTACAGTCAGCGAAACGGTGAGTAAGGTAACATATTCATTGAGAGAATATGACATCACGTTTGGCCTGCTATTCTTTCAAATACAAAAGTCCTATATTCTTTGACAATTTTCAGCTGTTATGAACCTGGCGAAGTTGTGGAAAACCGAGACATATTTTCTCTACATATAGGGATGTAGAAATTTTAGAACACGATACTATCTGGTGTTAGACTGTAACGCCAATGTATCAGTATTCAGGAAAAGTAAGTTATTAAGCCAAGAAACACAGTAGTATTGATATGCAAGGTGTTTTTGTCTCACCAGGCCGCTATATTCCCAACGGTCACTCGGCCAGTCAAGAAGACATACAAGATGAAGTCCCAATCACGATGACGAGTTACTCGACTTTCAACTCCGTGCAGCAGAAGCTCGCCAAGAAACCCTTCTATAAAAAAGGAATATTTAAGTGAGTACTCGTTTGTCAGAACTTTCTTAAAAGTGTCAGTACGTGTGATTCAGTTGACTGTGATTTTTATAAACTCTTTCGCCCAGACAGTTTATCAACGAGCATCTTCTCTTTGCATTTATCCATACATGTGTTATTTGGTTATGAGAGCAAAGCGATTGATCATATAAAGCAAATCATTTAAGAGAAAAAGCAAAGTTTAGGTAGAACTCAGAAATACGTCGAATCTCCGGTTTGTGACTGAAAGGCTTAACAATTTGATCTATTCTTTCTATTTTGATTCAGCTTTTCTTATACGCGTGATAGTAAATTATTGTAAGATACTAAGATAAAGCTGACTTTTGAAACAAGTGGCTCGTATGACTTGCCAGGAAACAGAACAGATCGTAAACTGAACGTAATGGCAGTTTCTGTTGTGGTGATTTGGAGACGCAGGATTGTATTAAGAACCTATGTTAGCACGTTATTTGTTGTCTTACTGCGTTATATTAGCACGTCTTGAAATAATTATCAGTATTCTTTTTACCACTTACAAACAGTTTGTTATTTTGCAATAGAACAAAAGGCTTACTTCTAATTCCTTATTTCTGTTCGTTCTCTGAACTACAAAGACCTGCTCCTTCAGTCTATTGCGTATCAGTCTTTTTCTCCTGGCTATACCGCATTCGCCGCACATGCGCTATCTGAAAAGTAAGTTATATCTGTTTTCTCGTATTGCAGGATGGGAAAAGGCCGTCGTGGAGAGTATTCCTTAACCGATGTGGAAAATAGCTCACCTTCAAAAGTGAACACAACAAAAGAGACTCTTATAGACTTCCCATCGGAGCAAAGATACCGTCAACTTGTTCAAATGTGCGAGAATCACTCGGAACCCGAGTACAATTTCTCAGATAGACCAAAAACGCTTCCCACGCGAGGACGCAAGAAACATCAAGCCAAACTTGAATCCAATACACATGAGGCTCCACCCAAGGTTGGCAGAGTTACTGTATCGCAACCGACCAAGGTATGACGTCATGACAGACTCGAAGAGCACCATTCCCCACTAAGTGCTGCAGCCATATAAAGTTTTCTGTGTGGTAAAATTGCTGTAATGGCGGCGAGTGTAAAAGTGACTCTCTACGATCGCATAGCAACTTTTGATTTGAAAACTGGAAGCACATGAAGTCGCTGCGAAAATCTGAACTCGCGACCAACGTTTATCA
This sequence comes from Antipathozoanthus remengesaui, assembly GCA_025434805.1. Lineage (NCBI taxonomy): Eukaryota > Metazoa > Cnidaria > Anthozoa > Zoantharia > Parazoanthidae > Antipathozoanthus > Antipathozoanthus remengesaui. The sequence goes on along the minus strand of JANSTR010168600.1, from coordinate 546 downwards.
TTCAACCAGAAGCACTTGCTGCCGAGTTGGCTTGCACTAAACTGGTTAAATCAAGCAAAGTTATGTCTCGTGCTCACAGCCACCGTACTAAAGGCTCTAAATTAACTCTTGTCCTGCAATATTTCAAACATCGAAGTTTTCAAGATTTTACGAGAGTTTCGACTTTGGAATTTTAAGAGATAATAATCCCCACCAATTTCTATACTCTTCAAGACAAGTAAAGCGGATGGTCATTTTATGGGATTTCGTCAATAAGATTGTTAACAACACCATTCGTTTTTTTACCTTCCACGACAAGTCGATTATGGGTTTTCGTCAACTGGTTCAAAAGTTAGAACGAAGTGATAACACCAACCATGTCTACTCTTCAAGACAAGTCAAATAAATGATCGTTTTGTAAGTTATCGACAGCTACTTAAGTCAGCAGAGAAGTACTTGGTTTCAAGAGTCAACTTCAGCAGGACAAGAGTTTTTAACTACTTATTAACCGAGAGTGAGGTCTTTACGGAAAATATCAAACTGAGGCCGTGCTGTATTGACCGAGCG